>VWZZ01001635.1:235693-310662 GCA_013399095.1 Psophia crepitans | reverse complement strand
GGGTGGGAGGGTGGGACGTGGAAACTGGGAAGCCAGGCACCCTCCAGCTTTCATGCTGCCAGCTAAATCCTAAAGCCAGAGAATTGATCTTGCCTTTTTCGGCTCCTTGTTAGCAGTTTGTCCTATTCTTATGGGACTTCGAAAAAGGTGTGACCTGAGACAGGCTTGGGCTGTATCAAATAAAGGGTTAAGATGCAACATTACTGATTAACAGCAAAAGAGACTCCTGCCAGACACTTTCTTTTTTTTCATTAGGATTAAGCAGAAATCTTTTTTTTCCCTAAATCAGAAAAGTCTTAATTCTGTGCTGGATTCTTTCAGCAAGTTCCTCAGTAGGTGTGTGTGTGTGACCACAGTAGGAAATGCTTTTTAAGGAGAACCTCATATTCAACGTTTGAGGAGAAAAAGCTGTTTCATGTAGGAGCTCTTCGTTTTCCTTCTCAATCTGTAACTGATTAAGAGGCATTCAGAGCTAATGTAGGATGAAAAGATGGGCAGATTCTCGGCTGTGGAGGCGAAGGGGGGGTTGGCTGGGGTAAGAATATGAATTGGATTAGTACAAACCCAAGTTTTAGTTGGGATGGGGCTAAAGTGTTAGCCCAGAGGCAGGCAGGCTGCCTTTCATCAACAGAAATGTGCTCACCTCAGTGACTGACTCTTTCTGCTTCTCAAAAAGCAGAAAGATTCCCCCTGAAAGTAGTGCTTTGCAGATTGCAGCTTTAACCTCATCTCTTCTATCTGGCTTGGAGACTTTTGTTTCTTTCTATTTTTCTTTCTGTCTCGCTACACGCAAGAGCTTTTGGTTTGTGTAGCTGCTAGACGCAAGTATTTCTAAAATGACAGGGTTTTTTATAATACTAGTAAATCACACAGTCCTTTAAGTCTAAAACTGGACTCCTCCTCAACCAGGTTTCCTTTTACTTTTCTGCTTACCACTGACTTACCTGTCTCTTGCTAGCTTTTAGACTTTGTTGTAATCCTTAAAAAAAATAAAAAAAAAATTAAAAAATCTTATTTTCATAGTGCAAGACCCAAAGTACTTTGTTCTGAAAAAAACTGAACTACTGTAGTCTACATAAACAAATAGGATCCTCATTTCATAACTAACAACATTTATTGGGAAAGACTGCGGTGTGAAAGGGTAGGACGAGCGTATGAGAAATATTCTTGTTAAGATGTGAGGATATACCTTCTGCAAAATTAGAATACCATTCATTAAGGAATGGTCACTTTTCTTAGCTTTCTCACTCCAACTGTTCCCCTTCTATGAGTTTATCTTCCAGAAGCGCTTTATTGTTTATCTTCCTAGCAGCCTGTGTTTCCCCTTGAATATGATGAATGCAGCTGCAGGACCCTGCACCACCAGTTTTGGGAGTTTGTCAGATGGTGGGGGTCTTTAAAGAGTTTTCTAGCAGAAAGAGACATGCCTCCCTTCTTTTGACCTGATTTGCTCAATATTTAGTAGTTGCTCCCATTTCTGCTGTCCTCCCTGAAAATAGCCCTAGAAATTGCAGGTCCTGATAGAAATAATCACATCACCGGACAACTGAATCTAAAATACTGCAATTCTCAGGTTTTACTTCTGAAGTATTTTTCTGCATTTTTTCTCACTACACAAGAAGGCTTTGGCAGAATTCAGAAAAAAAAAAAAGCTAGAAATTATGTATGATCTATCCACTTACACCTTAGACTTACATACACTATTAGCAGAATTACAGAGCTTGTAGTAAGTAGTATCAAACTTACACACTTGGGTAGAAGCAGGTCCATATCCAAGGTTATAGAAAAGGATGGGTCATTTTTGTGAGGATACTGATCTGCTCCAAACTAATATCTGTCACACATTTCTTTTCTTTTTTCTAATGTTTCAAGAGGTGGTCAATTAATTCCCAAATCCTTTCTAACAAGACTAGGAAAGAAAGAAAGAAAGAAAGAAAGAAAGAAAGAAAGAAAGAAAGAAAGAAAGAAAGAAAGAAAGAAAGAAAGAAAGAAAGAAAGAAAGAAAGAAAGAAAGAAAAGGAAAGAAGGAAAGAAGGAAAGAAGGAAAGAAGGAAAGAAGGAAAGAAGGAAAGAAAGAAAGAAAGAAAGAAAGAAAGAAAGAAAGAAAGAAAGAAAGAAAGAAAGAAAGAAAGAAAGAAAGAAAGAAAGAAAGAGGAAAAGAAGGGAGGAAACGGTACAGAGCCCTTACATGAATCTGAAGGCACGATAGGCTAAATTAGTTAACTTCTTTTTGATGCTGAGGTGTGGAAGTCAAGATAGCACTTGTTTTTCTGCCCATCAGAAAAAATAACAGGAGCTGTAGGAGCATTTTCATTAAGGGAAGAAATACGGAAGAATGAATTCTGAATCATCCTTCCCTGCTGGAAAATACCCAGATTCTTGGTGTTTGCTGTGGGAGAGTCTGTAGTGAACATAGATAAATAGTGATTATAGGAAAGGTTTATGTAAAAGGAAAGTGGAAGCAGTACATATAAACAAGTGTTTCATTTGACTTCTGATTTTCCCTTTCCATGATTTAAGCACACACAGCAGAAAGAGAGAAAGAAACTGGTCTTATTTTAAAGAAAGCAACTCAGAATGCTATACTTTTTTTTTCTTTTTTTTTTTTTTTTTTTTTTTTTTTTTTTTTTTTTTCTNTTTTTTTTTTTTTTAACATCTTATACCTGGTATCAGGAAGCTGCTGAAAAAGCCCCTTTTGACCTGATTTGCTCTGCAACTTCAGCAAACGGTCTTGAAATCTGCCAGTTGCTGGCATATTTCCACTGGTTTGAAAGTTTGAAAGCAGGCTAAAAAATTTAGGGGTAGTTTTTGTTTGTTTGTTCCTGACCACTGATAGCATGAGCTAGCAGCTGGTAGGAGAATAAAGGAAAATGTGTGTGTATTGGCAGCAGACAATTTATAACATGAAGCGATTATTCTCTCAGAGTCTTAAACATCAGAACTTGTGTCTTAAAAAATAATAATTTGCTTGGACAATTTTACAACCGAGCATTTAGCTTTTTTCCCATTTTTCCTCCTTCAAAGATGTGTTGGAATTTGTAACCAACAAGATACATAATTTATCAATCTTGTACTTTTTTTTTTAAGAGTCGTTTTTCAATCTTGTGCTTTTTAAAGCCCTGTTGCAATCCCAGCTTGGTAAACCTACATCTCCACCTAGTGGTTTCACAGAAAGGTGAAGTAATCATTTCTCAAACTGTGAGCATCGAGATCGTTTGCAGTGCAACACCAGGGTGAAGAAACTACATTATTTTTGAAGGAAATATTTTAAGAGTTGTGATTAAATATATATATACATGCTAACTGCATGTTGAAATGCCATTGCCATATGTAATTAGATAATGTTTTTTGGGTTTTTTTCCCCTCGATATTCCTTAATAATTTCAGCTTCCAACAGAAAACCTAAGTTTTAGTGCAGCATCCTGTATTTTAGTGTGGATCATCCTGTATTTTCTGTATCCCCATCCTAAACCATGCTTGGTAAGTGCCAAGAGCTAGAGATCCTGTTTTGCCAACACCCACGTCTCTCGTGCAAATTGGGACCAAAGCGCCAAGCTAAGTACAAAACAATTAGCAAGATTTGAAAATGCCCTAGGACCTCTCCATTGCACAGCAATGCTTTTTATAACTCTCTGGTTTAGGATACTTTATACCTGATACGAAGAATTTTCAGGAAATCCACAAAGGGAATGGGCATGGGATAGCGGGACTTCGATACTAGAACACAAAAGATTTTTAAGGGCTGTTCTGTCCTTTCCCCAAAAGCTTAATATTGTCTTTTCTTGACTCTCCAAAAGATTCTTTCTCCACATTTTCTGTAAAAAATTATGAAGGATACCTCTGAAAGATTCTCATTTGGAATATAAGAGATTGGATTGCTGAAAAAGGCTCCAGTGCCACCAGAGGTGCTAACTGTCCCATACAATTGTCATAAAACAACTCTGCAAGAGCTACCTGAATCATGTAAAAAAACCCTTCAGGTACCCAGAGAAATTAGTATCTTTCAGTACCAGCAACTCTGTTATTTTTAAACAATAAAATATAGGCAGAAATGAAATCAGCCTCCTGATCCTGTCCAAAACATATTATTTTTCTCAGTCATAGTTCTCATTCCTCTTTGCTGTGTATGCAGTGCCAGATGCTTTACACAGCAGTGAAAATCTAAGTGGTTTTGGTGGGGTGGGGTGGTGTTGGAATACCATTCTTTTAACAGTCAATTCCATAGGACTATTCACAGTGCACAAAATTAAGTGTGTGCCTAAACCTGTGCAGGACTGGATCCTTCACACAGTCAGTAGATGTACTGTTAATTAAATGCTACTTGTAATAAAATATATTAAAGTGATTGAAGCTGCTGTAGCTGCAGTGGGCCTAGAAAGTACAATAATCCTTCACTGTAATGTAGAATCCTCGTGTCAGAAACATGTACAGTACTTAGAAAGAGTATAATTAATGCACATTAACATATATACTCAGAGAGAATATATGAAGAGGGTTCTCTGGGACATGGTTAAAATTTTTGTGACTTCAAATTAGGAAAATTTGGAAAATCTCCAGTTCAGCAATTTAAAATGATTAAATGGTATCATAACGTTGTCCTAAAACTGGGCATATGTGAAAAAATGTGGAAATGTGGTTTTGTTTCGTTAATGAGATATTCCAGCCTTAAACATTGTTTTCCAACAAATACAATAAATATTGATTTTCTTAGCTAATTGAGAATGGATGGTCACCCACAAATAATTAAACTAAATATTTAGTCT
This sequence comes from Psophia crepitans, assembly GCA_013399095.1. Classification (NCBI taxonomy): domain Eukaryota; kingdom Metazoa; phylum Chordata; class Aves; order Gruiformes; family Psophiidae; genus Psophia; species Psophia crepitans. The sequence continues at coordinate 305,899 of VWZZ01001635.1, read as the reverse complement.
TGTATAGTGAAGTGAAAAATTAGATGCATATTTCAGAGATGGGTAACATGCAAAGGTCATTAGACAGTCCAAGGTCAGTATTGGATTAAAACTGAGACCTACTGCTGAAGAGCGAGGAGGAATTGTTTTGGAGAAAGAAGGAACATTTTGGGTGGTGCAGGCTGAGAATTGTTGTTATCTGAGATGGTCACTGTTTGAAAATTGGAGGTGGAGGTGAAAGTTGGAGGTGAAAACAAAAGCTCGATTTTCTTGTAGAGACAGTTCACCCTTCTCTCGAATAGTGAGACCTGCAGGGCACTGTCAGTCAGGATAGTGAATTCACCAGCAAGAGACCCTGGCTGGGTTTGCCCTGGGCTCTGGTGGATTGCTGGGCTCCTTCTGAGCGGTTAGGAACTGTGTCCTTTTATACATGCCGTATCTGACACGTACATGTCACAGACGGATACCGAGTACTCTTGACAGCACCCAGTTAGGAGCAGTTTGGGCAGACAACACAAGTGCTGCAAAACTCTGGAGCAGCTTTTAGGCAGAACTGGTTGAAAAACAAGACTGAGAGATGGCAAAACCCCCACACCTCAGTTTCCTTGTTACTTTAGCTGACCGCCGGCTTTTTTACGTTTCAAAATTAAAGACAGACGTAAGGTATGAAACTTATCAGAAGAGAAAAAAATTGACAATGTTGTTGATTTTCTTTCCCTAAGAAATGGAGATTCAGCCTCTTTAGGAAGAAGATAAGGTCAGAGTCTAGCTGGGTTGCCCAGTCTCGCTTGCCAATTGTTTGCTGGTCAGGCTCTACCTAACTGTTCAAATCCATGCCAACTATCTGGGTCCTTTAGGTAATCCAAGTAGTCAGCTGAAGAGCTCAGTGTGATTGAACACTCTTCATTGGCTGTCACAGCAATAAAAGGGCTGTAAGTTTTGGTTTAATGATATATCTAAGAGGATGAAATATCCCATGCTGCTACTCAAAGGATATTTTTGGTTTTCCTGACTGTAAAATTCATAATCTCACAATATGGATAGCTCTAACAAGAATCTTCTCTTCATTTTCAGGAGTTGAAATCAGCACACACTCTGGATGATTTCTAAAACCTGGGGACTCAGAGACTCATAAGTAGAGAGACATCACGCGAAGCAAGTTCTTCAGTTACAGACATATATTTTATCAGAGATTTATTAGTATAAACTAATATATATACTCTAGTACAAATAATATAAAAACTGTAGTACTAAACACATTTTGCATTTTTCTCCTTGCCATAATCCCACTGATTAAATTTTTTATCACGTTATTTCTCCTTTTTTTTTGTTTTTTGGGGAGGGGGGTCAGGGGGCAGACAGACACAGTGCATTTTCAGCTATAAGCCAAGACTTCTCACATCCACGTCAATTTTAATGTAATTTTACCTAACTGCTTTTAGAAGTCCACAGGTACTGTGAAGCATTTCCTTCAAAACCCAAAAATCCAGACCTCCTTCAGTCACAAGGGAAGTGACCTGCAGAGTATCTGAGCACCTACGTGAGCAGCATGGCACTGCAGAATGCCTTGTCCAAGCTACTGGTGGGAAAAGGCAGCTTTTCTTTAGCCTGTTCCTCCTACTTCTGCTTTTTCATCACTCCCACCCCTGTCAAAAAAAGGTCAAGATATACTTAAGCTTTGTTTTTAAAAAACAAAACAAAACAAAACAAAAAAACACAAAAAAAACAAACAACAAACTCTAAGTTTGGTCTTTAAAAAAAATCGAAACAACTACCCCTCCCCCTCCCATGCCCTATCTTTCATCTCATTGTGAATATCTCACTGCTCAGTATTCTGGCTACACCTAGTATTACTGTAGTAACAATGCTGTAGTGAGCAGTGAAAACTGACAAAAATTAGAAGTACATGGGGGAGAAAGAAGTGTTTGAAATCTTAGTTGAAATTAAGTCCAAGATCACATTTATCTAGTGATTTCAGTAAAGCAAGGATTTCATTGTAACTGATGACAAAATCTTCTGACTGATTTCATTGGTATATAGATTTTTGGAGCCATATAAAGTATTTTCCATATTCGTAGTAAACCTTTATATATATATATATAATCACACAAGCATATATACATTTATATAGATTGCCAAGTGACTTAGAGAAGGAGTGAATATAAATAAAATCACCTAGAGAACCATTAAATGATATCAACAAATAAGAGTCATTGATGTGTCTCCCTTGTGTAGAATCAAAGTTGTAGCGGAGAAAAAGAAGAGGATGCCAGGAATATGTAAGGTATTCTCCATAGAGAACACAGAGTAAACGTACAAAGATAAAGCAAAAAAAAAAAAAAGAACAGAATGATAAAAGTTAGAAACACATAATAATCCAGCAGATGTAACATTTATTAGCTAAACTCATATGCAAAACATCTTTCACAGTTAAACAAGGCAAGGTGATATTAACAACCACTGTACTGTTTCTGCCCTGCCTATACACAGACAAACATAATGCATATATTCAATTTGATGAAAAGGTTTAGATTTAAACTTGCTAATAGTAACTGTAGGTTTAGTACAAATAAATGTGATTCAGAGCTGAAGTTCTGCAACATAGCCCAGGCCACGTTTATGTGGGGGCTGCCAAAATTTGCTTCATATATAAAGATATTGCTGAGGTTTCAGTCCACCATTTGGTAAGGAGCTGATGAAGCCTTCACCTTCGAGCATAGAGCTTCTCTCCCCTTTTGGCATTAGCAATTTTCTATGCCATTAATACATAAACCTTCAATGGTTTGGCGTTATGAAATAGTTTATGCATTCTGTACTTGCCTGCTGTAGTCCAGCATTTGTAATGCTCTAGGCAGCATCTACTGCAGTTTATTTTATAAGACTTCCCACAGGATTTTTAAACTTTCTCTGTGTGTAAAGTTCACAGGCTGAGTTGTCTTCATCAGCTACTCCAAAGACTCGCAAAACCATGTAGACGACAAAGGTGGTTCCCTCCAGATCTGACAGCTGGTGGTCCCCAGATGGATCAGTCCTGAAACCTTGGGAAAGCCAGAGCTGAGCTGGAAAGGCTTAAGTGTCTTCAGTAATACACTAGTAGGGCTTTTGAAAGCCTTGAGCTCCACAGGATTGTCTGCCAAGGATTTTCTGTGAGTTTAACACAGTCTGAAGTGTGTGGTTTCCAGCAGTCACAACCTCCACAGACTATGTCAGCCAGGCTTCTGGAAGGCTAACACGTATGATTCATGGGAGACCTGTCCCCAGAAATGGTACAGAAGGGCTGAACCCCCCCTTCACCATCCAGCTGGAGAAGGCTTTCTTCTTCTCACTAGCCAGCCTTGCTGACTGTCAGACCTAAGATCTTTGCTCAAGTAAAAGTTGCTCAATGATTATGTTCAGAAAAGGCAAAAGTATCTCCTTTTTTTTCTTCTTCAGTTTCGATGTTGTGAAGTAAAATCACCATTAGGACAATGCTATAGGTTTTGAGAACAAATCATTATTGTCTAAGAAAATAATAAGATTGTTGGAAGCACCTGTTAATGTTCTCATACCAGTGACCCGTATCTTTATGCAAATACACAATTGCTCCATAGTTACAAAAACATAACAATAGGCTGCAATTTATAGCAGCAACAACATCAGAAACACCCCAGTAATGTTCTTTGTTGCTAATTGATCGTTTGCTACAACTACTTTCCTTACAGACATAAGCTAGTAGCACCATTAAAAGTTAGAGGTTTAGCAGAGATCTTGCTCGAACAAAAGAGCCCAGATGGCTGACTGGTACACAACAGCAACCAATACTCGCTTTTATCTGTGGAGGCCATCTTTGAAATACAGGTCAAATCATGAATGAAACATGCTGAGGGATTTTTAACTATCAAGCTAGGCTGTAGTAGTTATGTGGAACATAAAATTCATTTCAAAAATCATGAAGCCTTTTAGAAGAGGCTGCCCTGCAGAAGAAGGTGGAGGGTTGAGGTAAAACAGGGATTTATTGAGACAAGCTCTTCTTGGAAAGTTTAATCTTTGAATATACCTGTCCTGAAGGTGTCTGACTAACCAGCTCAGTCGGCTTAGGTTAGACTTATTCCTTCCACACATATAAACTGCAATGGACTAAAGAAAGGCAAGGTTGGTAGGGTCATTGCCTTGCTCCCAGTACTCCCCCACCAGTTCTCTGTCTGGTGGACACTAACAAAGCAGGTAAATTTGATTTGAGCTCATCCTCCTCTATCTAGCGATGATAATTTACTAAACAACTTCCTTTCTAAGCATAAAGTTCTCAATAAAGATTTTCCCTATACCTGCACAATGATTTTTAAAAATTTTTATTTATTCACAGTATACCAAATTTGGCTGTGACTGATTTCCTTCTCCTCTACATTCCGGCAGAAGACAATTTTTGTGTGTTAACTCGGACCATGCTTGAAATGCCAGGGGAGCAATGCACAGTCTGATAAAGTTCTCTTCAAGGAAGTTGAGGATTTTCTATTTTTTTTGAAAATTCAACTCATCTCAAGTCAGGAGTCTTTTCAGAAGATATGCTCCAGCCTTAATTGGGGTGCTCAGTCTGAGGGTAAATGGGTGAAATTTAAGGGCCAGCAATATATAAGCAGTTTCTCTAAATAATCTCACAATCTCTTCAATTCTATGCATTTAAAATGAAGAATCTTGACAGTGTGCAGTCTGCAACATGTTAAGTATTCTTGGAACATGGGCAAAGCATTCACACCCAGTAACTAACTCTACATCACTTCCACAGTGAATTCTTTCCCGCTCTGCATAAAATACAGTATAACTGAGCACAAGTGCAGATGAACAGGGTAGCAAGCACACGGACGGTCTCCCCAGCCTTGCTGCAAAGTTGATCAGAGAGGGCTGCAAAGCTGATCACAGCAGGCCACAAAGTTGGTCAGAGGGCTGGAACACCTATTCTACAAGGACAGGCTGAGGGAGTTGGGCTTGTTCAGCCTGGAGAAGAGAAGGCTCCCGCGAGATCTAATTGCCGCCTACCAGTACCTAAAGGGGCCTACAAGAAAGCTGGAGAGGGGCTGTTTACAAGGACAGGGAGTGATAGGACAAGGGGAAATGGGTTTAAACTAAAAGAGGGGAGATTTAGATTAGACAGTAGAAAGAAATTTTTCACTGTAAGGGTGGTGAGGCACTGGAACAAGTTGCCCAGAGGAGCTGTGAAGGCCACAACCCTGGAAAAGTTCAAGGCCAGCTTGGATGGGGCTTTGGTCAACCTGGTTTAGTGGAAGGTGTCCCTGCCCATGGCAGAGGGGTTGGAACTAGGTGGGCTTTGAGGTCTCTTCCAACCCAAACCAGCCTGTGATTCCATGATTCTATCCTATAAAGCTGTTGTGCAGTGACTGTGAAGCCCCTTCAAGCAATGTGGCTGAGTTCTGTGCTCTCTGAGTCCTAACACCTCACTTTCTGCAGTCCAAAAATATAGCCCTGTGATGTCAGGGTAGTGCTTTGATCCCTCTTCTGAATGAGTCTTTGAAGTGAGGAAAGACAAGCGGACCCTTAGAATCATGGTGTGGAGAAAAGTTTTGCCATCAGACCTATGCAGTGTCTCTGCTTTGCCCAGAAGTTTGGCAGCTCAAACATAAAAAGGCTAAAGAATATGTAAGAAAGCGTGTCGGAACAATAGCATGCAGTAAGAGAAGATAGAATGATGAGTGGTTTGAGATCAGTTAATATCTCATTTGGCTTCTTACAAAGGTGCACATTCGACAAGGAAAAATTACAAGCCTCTTTATTCTTTACCTTAGGGCCTCCATGTTGCCTGGAGGTATGATGAGCATTGTTTTTTCTGGGAAAAACTTGGGAGCTGCATTGTGTCTGTCACAATATGTCAAGTCAAACATACGAGCTGAAGAAATGCCTTGATTTTGTGCAATTAGTACTGTTTGCTTTGTGGTCTTCTCATTAACAAGTATAAATTTGTACAGTGGTCACCATTTAAAAATCAATATTTACCAAGGGTTGTCACATCATCAAACCTAGGACACTAAGTAGTTCCTTAAACTTTGAGCAGAAAATAATACTGCAATCTGGTAAATATTTAACACACGTATCATTTTATGGTAACCACCACTTTTGATACAGGTGTTCATTACCTTTTCCTAGCTAAACCTTACATTAAATTACATTACACTGAACTTACGCTTCACTTAAAGCAGAGTTCGTTAAAGGAACTGAGAAGAATATAGTGAAACTGACTTTATAATGAATGTAATGAAAATAACTATAATGAATAATCACTTTCATATTTTGCTGTCCTCTCATCCCAAAACATTTGATTCAGCATGGGTTCTCTGTGGAAATACTGAATTTATGACTAAAATGTATCTAGGGAAAATTAACTCAAGGTTCCATTTGTAATAGGAAATTTCCTGTTTGGCAAGAAAGGCTCTCCAGTAGCTAGCTATGCTGTCCAGATACTTGTAATCTAGCCACCCTTCCTTTGATGTGTAAGTAACAGATGTTTAAGAGATAAGAAATTAGATAGATTGTGATTACTGAGAAACAACTTAATTTAAATTCATTACTTGATGTTCTCATTCACTTGTTCTGAGAATGACAGTAGTTAGTAGGGTTGTTGTTTTTTTTAATTGACATTTTTAATGTTTTAACAATCAACTTAAGCTTAACCTATGCACACCTCTAATTTTGAAACACATCATTTGCGAGCTAATACGTCAGTTTTTCAGTGTAAGTTGGAATTATTTCCAAAATGGCTTCACTTTAATTATGTGTGTATACCACTTAGCCAGCTTGCTTTCTTGTATGCTGTGGAAAGAGGTAAGGAGAAAGCAGGAAACATTAGCTTTGCTTCTTCCCCTTTCCCAAAACAAAATCCATTCCCTCCTTCTTTTTTTTTTTTTTTTGTTTTGTTTTGTTTNTCTGTAAGATCTGTAAATCTTCTACTTGCAATCACAAAGTACCTGATAACTCAACCTGGTGGGTTTTGGGGTTTTTTTGTTTTGTTTTGTTTTGTTGTTTAAAAGAGGTATTTCAAAAGAACTGGAGAAAGGGCTTGGCAGGGGAGAGATTAGGTTTGGGTATTTCTAGTGGGAAGGAATAGGGATGATTAAGAAACTGTCTTGGATAGCTCATTAGCTTTCAAATATTGCATGTGTTTGGTTGATAAAGGTAATAATGTTCACACAAGCACTGTAAGGCATTTGACTTTGTACCTCACAAAATTTTGATTAAGAAAATAAAAAGATAATGAACTCAACATGGTGTACATTGAATGGTTTAAAAATTAGATTTTTTTTCTGTATTGCAAACAGGGAATTCTCACAGAAGTGATGTTTTCCCAGTCAGGTCCTCAGGGTTCCATTTTTAATGCCATGCTGTGAAATACTTGTATCCACGCAGAAGAAAAGACTTAGAATAGGTCTTTGGGAGAACTTTCTGAAGTATAGTACAGTTAGCTATACAAAGAGGTTACCCTAGGAAAGCTGTGGTTTCTCGGTGAAGGTTTTTATGAGTTCGTTAAAAAACATGTTGGGGCTGTGTAAGTTCATTTGCATCTGATTCCTAGTAGGTATACGGTCTAGAGGACCCTTTGAGACCCCTCCAGAACTGCATCTGCAGGATTCAAAGACAAAGTGATCACTGACAAAGTGTGAATGTAGTCAGGTAACTGGAGCAGTGATAAATAAAAAAGAAGGTAGACTGCTGACACAATGCCAACTGGATCGATCTCCCAATAACTTGGGTATAAGCAAGTGACAGTGTTGTAGCACAGCCATAGCAGGAGGGCAGTGGGGAGAGATGGGGAGAAGAGGGAGCATAATACTCGCTAGCCTGTAGCTGTAAATTAACACCATACGCCACAGAATCTCTGTTGCCAGTTCTGGTCTTCCCAGTCCAGAGAAAAGCCATCAGAATGGTGGCAGTGCTTTATAATTCGCCCTTGCAGTAACCAAAACCAACAAGTTATGCCTGCATAGTTGGTAAGTCACGCAACATTTGCAGGAAGAAGGATTATTTTTATGACTGACTGATATCATTGGGAAAAAGAGATGAGCTCCTAGGTACACAAGCCTCCTCTTTTTTTCTTTTTTTTTCCCCCCAACTGAATCGGTCTGTCATAAAAACTACTACTGGTCCTTACGAAATCTGCTTTGTTTATACCATCTGGTCATCATAACTGTAACCACTCTACTGTAGTCAGAAATTGAGTAACAGGTGACTTGATCAATTTCAGGAGAAGCAACATGGAGGAGAAAGACATAGTCTCTTCATTCTGTGACACACTCCAATGGCTGGAAGGTCCGTTAGGACAAATTCAAAGTGGAAACTGGATTTGAATTCCATCAGTGGCAGCAATTAAGTCCTAAACAATGTATTACCACATTTCATAGAATCATAGAATCATTAAGGTTGGAAGAGATCTCAAGGATGATCTAGTCCAACCGTCCCCTCACCACTTATTATTTGACAGAATCCTCGTCAGAAAAAAATATTAAAACAAATCTAGATATTTTTAGTAAATAATGTAGCTCCAAGAGGAGCTGGGATTTGTAGCTAAATCAAGGTGTTTAACAGGATTTTGGTCGTTGATAAACAGGAAGTAAAAAAATGGATGAACCCATTCAAGAGTTGTCCTCTTTGGTTTCAGAATCTACAGCTCTGCAATTTAATTCCAAGAGCTGAATTTAAAAATACCGGGTAGAACAGCTCTAAAACCACTGTCATTTCTAGTTTATTGTTCTAAATTTGAGGCTGCTGCATCTCTCAATTGTTGTTCTGTGTTCATCTTGTAAAAAGAAACAGGCTAAGGCTCCACAGGATGAGAGTCAGACCAGGCCAACACATACAGACTTTTAAGCAATCTCCTCAAGCACCACAAATCTGTGTCCAAACCTCACCGTTTATCACGTGTTAAGCCTATCCAGATGCTAGGTGATATCCTGGTATTAACAATCCACATCCATTTCCACTTCCATCTCTGTAGAAAACTGCCAGCAAGTCTCCCTGGTGGTCTTTTAAAAGTAATGAAACCCACATATATACGAATGTACACCACATATATTACAGTATCTTGTTCTGACCTAAAAAACAAGCTCTTAGTAATTTAGAATCTTAAATATGTAGCAGAACACGGCTTCAAATGGCATGAAACTGTGTGCTTTGCAAGTACTTTCCCTAACTGCCTCTGACAGTCCCAGGCTCTTGAGATCAAAAACCACGTAGACATGGCACTCCAAGACATGGTCTAGCAGACAAGGTGGTGTTAGGTTGATGGTTGGACTTGATGATCTCAGAGGTCCTTTCCAACCTTAGTAATTCTATGATTCTATGATTCTAAGGAGAGTCTGACCTGGAAGCGGTTTATCTGTCTCCCTGTGAGAGCTGGAGTGATGGGTCTTCGCATGAACAAAGGTAGGACTCCAGATCAAAACTCTCTCTGCACAGCATCACAGGCATCGCTACAGCTCCAGTTCAGAGGGCTATCAGCTGCATGCCCAGAACTAACCCATCAGATTTGAGAAACCTGGAGATTTTTAGTATACATACCAGGCAGTAAAAATAAGCATGGAGTTAGAGAGTAGACTAAACTGACATGTAAATGTAGTCACAGTGGTTAATAGCAAAACATCTAGCTAGAGAAATTCCAGCTTTGCAGGAAACAGGAAAACTTTTTTTTCTTTTTCTTTCTTTTTCTTTTTCTTTTTCTTTTTCTTTTTCTTTTTCTTTTTCTTTTTCTTTTTCTTTTCAACTGTGGGTTTACTTAGTCCTTCAAAGATTACTTGCAGATCATTAGGACTGCCTTTCAATTTCTCCAGAAGTTACCCAGCTTTCAGTAGGTCCCAGCAGAAAGAATCTCAGCTCTCTGCTTCCCTGCTCTGTTGTTCCCCTACAAACACCTTCCCCTTCCCTGCCTTTCCCCTGGGAACACCTGCCTGTCTCTGGAGGTAAGCCCTGGGACCACGGCTTTTGTCCCCAGACAGGAAGACCAATATGTGAAGCAACAGACATTCAGGGTGTACTGCACAGCTTTGCAGTTCAGATGGGGTAGAAATAGTAGGGTCTCAGAGCAGGAGCTAGCAGAGCTGTGTGAAACTGAGCAAGTTTCAGGAACACAAAAGTCTCCAGGCTTTTGCTTCATCCTTTGGCACTCTGTGGATGCGCATTACCAACAGCAAGGTAAAAAATGAAACCCAACCTCCCTGTTTAACCCCTGAACTCGCTACCAAAGTCTTGCTAAGCTATTTTCTTCTGAAAAACTCAGGTTTTTTTCTGTTTTAATCACCTATCTCCACCCAGCAGTTTTATCTTCTTTGTTATAGTGAGTAAACCACTTGGCACTTTAAAGTCCTCCAGATGTCCTACTCAACCATATGTCTTGTAGAATCCTGAAAAAACTCTGGACTGTTTCAAGCCACCTCTTCCTCAGGTCTGCCTCTTCTTCTACAGCACAAGCAGGCCACCCTTGCTGGCATCAGTCTGAGTATCCAGCAGGAGGAGACATCCAAGATGGATTGATAGGTAGCTTGAGGCACCTCACTCAGATGTCTAACTTGAGAACAATAGGGTAATTAAGTATCTGAGTTAGGAGCATTCCTGTCCCTTTTATTTAGCCAGAGAGAGAAGTAGATCCTTGCAGAGAGAGATTCAGGGCACTTAAGCTCATTTCCTTGTATACTCTATTTCTTTTCATTGAAATACGGAAACTGAGGGAAGTTTGCAGTTCTAAATGTGTGTATTAAATCCCTGCAGCTAAGCATTATGAATATCCCACCTGTCTTCTTCCACTGCTCATACATCCCATACAAGTTCAGGCACCCATAAACTCTGGTGCATATAACAAGGGATTTTCTTGCACAGCTACTGCTTTCACTGGTGCCTTTTTCTCTCTGAGCTGAAAGCATGCTATGGCATTCAGAGCTCATTACAGGGTGCAGTGTGTTGTTACCCCATCCTAGCAACACAGAGGTACAGATTTTTGTAACAGTCTGTCTTTTATATACGCTCATCCTCTGGGGAGAATTTTCATTGCATCTGCTACCATCAGTGTCTTGGTGGTTCTGCTCCCCTTACGAGGTGCAGACAGTGCAGAAGGGGGGGGTGAGTGGTCGGCAGTGTAACTGACATGGCAAGGTTTTCAGCTGCCTGTTGCTGGAGGCTCAGCAGCCCTCACAGGGTTAACCCAGAAGTGGGCTGCTGCCGTGTCTTGACACAACTCGGAAGTTTGCCAAATAGCATTAATTACATTTCATGCTTTTCATCAGACTTATTAAATGTACTCATCCCTACCAGCTACCATATTGACATGGGCTATTATTATTATTATTATTACTTTACAACTAGTGTGTTTTTCCCTAACCACCATTAAATATGACTGGAGAGTGTTTCTGAGTCAATACTTTAAGACCAGTCTAAACTACACAAAGCACTGAGAATTATAGAAGAGATTTATTTTAGGTATCAAAGTACTTTCCCATGTTAATTTTTTTTAGGGAAATGCTTCTTCTCAGCTCTGCCTTAATTTTTTCTAGACTTAAGGGATGCCTTGATCCGAGATGTGTCTGCATTTAGAAAAGGTAGGTATGTTTTGGTGGGGGGAAGAAAAGGGAATGATTACTACAAGAAAATGTGTGGTAAAATAGTTCTGAAGTATTTATTGGAAAACAAACTGTGGAAAATAGGCAAATGTACCCAATTCTTGCCTTAGATTTATATTATTGTTTTTTTTAAGTTGTCATTTAAAACCTATGCTATTAATTCATTGCAGCACTGTGAACCTGTTAGGATCTGCTGCCATGGATTGTTTAGCCTGGTGATGGATCTCAGGGAGTATAACTGTAAATAGGAATGTGTACTTGTTCAGCCCTTTGCAGTGCAACCTGTGATAGCATCCTCGTGGTGCATGATATAAGATGCCGAGAGAGATCACGCAGCTGGCCAAAGCACTATGCCGAGATCAAGTAAACACTATTCAAATCCCTACTTCCCATTACAGGGAAGTGCATGGCAACAAATTTACTAAACTGTCCAGTATTTACAGACTTTACTAATATGAAGTGTTCATTAAAGACTGCCAGCTTTAGGATGTTTACCTTGTGCTACGTTCAAGCTCAGTGTGGAGAGCTGTCCTACTTTTCTTTTGTTGGGTTGTGCAAAAATCAACTTGCATTTTGCCTCGGGAAAAAGGCTCAATTTGTATTTGCTTAGCCCTAAGACTTGTGCAGAGAAAGCAAGTTTGTCATGTATCTGTCATGACATTATCTAGATAATTCCTTTTGATAAGCAGTATCATTTTTCTGGAGCAGTATTGAAGAGGACTTTACCCTGGAGTGAATTGAGAGCAGCCGATATGGTTGGATAAATACTTAAGTTCTGCCTGGTATCAGGTATATGCCTTCCATGTGAGAGATGGCCTATGTTCTCCGATTGTAAAAAATGTCTCAAGTTACCCAAGAAATGATTCTCCAGACCTGATATTTTAAAGTTGGCTCTTTTCCAAATCTGGGCCTGAATACGTTCAGAAAAAGAAGGTATTCCTTTTAAGATACAGCATTGTACAGAGGGAACTTGGGAACAAGTTCGTTTCTTTCACGACAGTTGCACCACTACTTCTGAGCTGAGTGGCTGGATTGGTGTTTGGACCCCAGTGTGGCAAACGAAAGAGCATCAGTGTGCTGCAAAGGCCAAAGAGAAACCCCACACTCCAGCAGGAAAAAAAAAACCTGTTGCAACCCACAGTTCCTTTCCTAATGAAATATTCTGCCACTGTCCAACAATAAATCCTACAAAAGGAATATTTTTTTGTGAATGTTTTCATAATATTTTTTTTCTGTAATAATGCCCAGCAGCAGCAACCGCAGAAGTTATCTAGAATGCAGGGCACCTAACCCCAGGATTTCTCTGTCTCAATATTTGTATTACCATTGCTACTTGCCTAAGCTGAAAGGAGATTAACTTCCAAAAATGCCAGTCTGGACGAAGCGGTAGAAGCGCTTGTTGTTAAATCTGTCCACACGCCTCCAGGTGCCCCGAGAAGGCTGAGCTGGGAGCCTTTCTATTCTCCTTTCTGCTCTTGAGCAATTGCTCCCTGCCATAGCTTTTGCTCTTCCCTGTATGCCAACTCACATCCTGATACATCTGCAGAAGGGCTGGTACACGGGGGGTGAGGAACGTGCTGCTGGTACGCTCAGGAAGTTGTAGGGCTCATGACTTACCAAGGTGAGGGAGCAATAAAAGCCCACACACTTACCCATCACCTCTGACCCGTACACAAAGGCCACAGCCCTGAAAGCATTTGTCAAAACAAAGTGAGCAACTGGGGAAGCAGTCTTCCCAGCGCCCAGAGTTTTATTCTGCATCTTGTATTTTTCTTAAACTGCAATCCCTGGAGGCAGACTACACAACCTGAAGATTTCACATGTCATTAAAAATACATGTATACACACTCACGCGCACACACACATTCTCAGGTGTTCAGTTAGTGGAGCAAAGCTTGAGAATACGGGGGAAAAAAACGATCAAACCCAGAACATCTTGTGGACAAAGGAAAAGAAAACAGTGTTTTTTAATTATTTAAATGTTGTGAGCCAGCCTCAGAATTTCTCAAAATTTGGGGCTGGCAATAATTTTTATATTGCCAGGTACATGCCTTAACACAGGTGGGACTTGGCTGCTTGAGAATCTGAAGGCAATATCTTTTACGGTTACAAAGCAGCCGGCCAAGTTGTGCTTTTATTCCTGCTCCCATTTCCTTCCAGCTCTCCGATTCTTTTTTCCTTTGTCCTTTTCCTTCCTCAGCACTCCCCCCTAGTCATCCACCCTCCATCTCACAAAGAAAGGGGAGGCTTGTGAATTTGTTATACTTGGTGTTGGAGCACAGGCAAACTCTGGAGGGATCAGGCAAGCTCGAATTCATCTTTTATAAACAGCATCTCTCTCTGTGTGCTGCAGCCTGTGGTGACACTGACCTCTGGTGATCGCATAAGTAACACTCACACTGAAATGACACAGCTGCAGTTTTGACCTAAGGTGTTTTGGTTTGGTTTTGTTTTGTTTTGTTTTATCCCAGAACAGTGGGTCCCCTTTAATGAGACTATATTTTCCAGTCTGTTTTGCACCATAAAGGATGGACATGGCTAAGTCTCCCGAGGATTTCTCCCGCTCTGGTGTTACACGTGGGAATTATCACAGCCCTTCTGTCCCTTGAGTAAGTTTTGTACAACATTTCTAAAAATACATATTGCACGTGATAGACAAGTTTATCGTCTGTCACACTATTTCTTGAAAGCCGACTTACATACTGTGTCTCACAAGGACCTTCGTAAAACGAATTTGAAACATGGCTGTGGCCCACGCAGAGGTGATGCCGTACAGCTTCCCGCGGCGCCCTGCCATCTCCGGGGTTTCTCCTTGCACTCGCCAAACGTGGCATTAACTCCACTGAAGTGAACGGAAATCAGGTCTCCACCTAGGCTAGTTTTTGTCCATCTAGCCAAGAAAAACAAATAAATCCAGGGCTAAGGCTGCAAGTTTTCAATTGCTCATTTTAAATGTGCTCTATTATGATATCGGAATGATCTCAGCACACTGATGTTACAGAATCAAGTATGTGCTGCAGACCTTGGCAGAAGTGATGACTGAGTTAATGAAAAGAGTTTCAGCTTGACATTCGGTCTGTTTTGTAACCTTAATTCTACTTTAATTTATTCTTTGGAAATTTTAGAGCTCAATCCCATGCAAATGGAGTGAGAGAAAATGTTGTGTTGCTTATTAATTCTTAAAAAATCTCTGAGATGTGGTGATAGGGTAATGACACAGGTATTGGAAAGCATACTTTGAATGAACTTTAATTAAAAATGTAAGGACTGATGATATCCTCATTATATAAGCAATGCTTTTTGAACATCATCTGGTACTGCCGTAGCCCAGTAGGTACGAACAGTCCTTGATCTCCTTAGGATAGCTTAAAATGCAAGGAAAAAGGGAAGGATTAATTAAAAGCAGGCTGTTTAAATAAGTAAAAAATTGTTTTCCACAAAACAACACATGGCAAGGTGTCAGGTTAGATGAAAGATATAGACAGCTAGATAATAATCCCCTCGACTGTGTGTTTAACTTTTCTTCTATTGATAGATTTGCCTGAGTTGTATTAAAACATTTCATGGATCTGTTTAAAACACTACTTTACTGTAGCAGAATGAAAATAAATGCTCAGTAGTCTGCCGTATGGTTTTAACAAACAGATTTCATTTACTCCTTTGAGCCAAGCAAAATTAGAAGGACCTAAGGGTCTCTGATCATTTGCCCAAAATTAATGATCAGTTATTGAATAATTAACTGTCATTGATATCTCATTTCTAAACAAATCAATGGACCCATTTAAGTGTTTGTGTAATGATAGTAATATAATCCTTCCTCATATGAACTGCAAGCGAATAGACCAAAGAGAAAAAGCACATTCTCCACCCGAAGTAATTATGAGACCTACTAAAAAATCATTTGCCTCAGCAGAAATAGAAAGTATTTTTCTGCATAATTTACCTCCAAAATGTGTGCATTTGGCTTCCACTTTAAAAAACGAAACCTGTGTGAGAGGAGCTAGTGCTCCAATAGCCTTGAAACGTGAGAGCAGGGGCGTAGGTGATGTTTATAAAAGCACGTCGGGGCACCCACGTCCATGGTGTCCAAAGGACCTGTGGAGGAGAGCGTCCATCGCCCCCCAGGTGGGCACTGGCCAGTGGCATCAGCTGAATGGCCTTATGAAAGATGGGGCTAGGGGGGGAACATAGAAGTCAGATCGCTGTGGTTCGTTAACCTCTTCCTCCCGATTGTGCATTGCTTTCCTTCCCACCACCCAGCACTGCTCTTCAAGGCAGCCAAACACGGTCCGGTAATCTAGGATTTAAGTCAAGAGGACTATCTTTCTTATAATACCACAATGTGTTTACAGTGCGTGAACAAAATTGCTGCCACCAATGAGGATAGTTTTATAGCTGACTCCATCCCTGTATTTTTGAAAATACTCTGTGGAGTGTCAAATACAACACTTATCGCTGATTGTCTTGATAACCAGCAGTGGCATGTAAGCACTTCAGCTTGGGTGTGGAGGGGACAGGAGGGCTGTTTATTTCAAGGCTCAAGTAGAGAAAACTCTAAAACTATTCAGACCAGGAATTAATTTTAAAATGTCATGTAGTTCACTCAGAACATCGTGAACTTACCCATTGCTCACCCTTCAGCTGGTAGGACAATGAATGCTTGAAGCAGAATTATTTATTGGTATTAGAAAGAGATGGCACTGTGAACATTTAGTAAGGAGTCTGTGAACATAACAAATGCCACAACTGGAAACAGAAATACTTGCCTTATTGTTTCAATGAATGTGTAAACAATAGCAACAGCAAGAATAAAAAGCAGAAAAATCCAAAATATGGGACTGAAAATTTTAGTGGTTAGTTATATTTTAAAAAATAATAATTATACGGGTAAACTAATCCCAACATCTAGTTATTTTTGCTGTCAGTCATTCACTCCCACCCTTTGGCAACAAGCACATTGGATTTGCCTTCGTGTTTCCATTAACTATTCCTTAAAGAGTTCCACTCCCACTCTTCTGGAACAGCAGTATTTGAATATTTCCCAAGAATGCTGAGCTACATTCTCTGCCTTAGTTGTCCAGTTTTAATAAGCCACCAAATTTTGCCTCAGTTTGGTATTCATGGGTTTTCTAAGAGAACAAGAAGAGTCAGTAAGGGATCAGAGAGGGCACAGATTTCCCTCCTGTCCCACCACAGCGGCTGCATTCTCTCTTAGTTCTGAAGAAGGTTTGTGGAGTGGAATATGGCCATCCCCTTCCCATTCTGCTGAATTTACCGGCAAGAGTAGTAAGAGTGTATTTTCAAATGTGTGTGAGTCTCTTTTTGAATGAAAAATCTGTAGGTCTTTCCCAGCCTTCCCAAATGTGGTTATATCTGAGACATATGCCAGCATATTGGGATTTTTTTTCTGTTGCAGAAATTAGACCCCAAGCAATATGCAGTTATGTCTGATTCCACTTCTGAGTGTGGAGGCGGAGGGGCAGTCCTTGTTAAAAATTGGGGAAGGCTGCTGGGATTTTGTTTTTTTCAGGTGACCTGCTGCTACAGAGCTCCTTTTGTGATCGTTATACATCAGGAAAATTCAGAACCAAGGAGTTCATATCAGAGTAATAAATTCATTACAAAAACCCCCTAGTTTTTTCATAAAAGAAGTAATTTCTAAACGTGTACAGTAGATGCTCAGGTGTATTTATATGTAGAAGGAGTTTATAGGATAAACAGGGGATAAACATACAGTGACCCAGAGAAGGAGAGGACTCATCAGCCTGGCTTCAGCCAATCACAGGCACAGTGGCTGCGCAGGCATCACGGCGTACTGCAGCAAGCGCCCATCCCAGCCGACAAATGCTCTCATCCAGCCAGGCACTGTGCGTCTTCCTATCACACCTGGAATGTTAGCACTTGAAAATGAGATGTGTGTTCAGCTGACATAGTCACGATGTACAGAGCATTGAAAGAAATTAAAGATGCAAAAGAAATGTTAAAACAACCCTTTTTTTTCTTTTACCCTTTCAGCTGTTTGAACAGCAAGCTTCTTATTTCTTTCCAGTGAACCTATACTGATAATAAAAGGGAATTTTTAAGGAGAAGCGGTGAAGTTTCTTAGCTGAAAATGTTTCTAAAATACCTACTTATCTCAAAATGATAATGATGAGAACAGCTAAGAAGCAATTACTATTTGCTTGAATATGCTGCCAGTGATCTTGTTCCATCATTTTATTTATTATTTTAGTTTCACAGTATCTGACAGAAATGGATTCATCTTTATTTGTATTATCTCTACATCAGACGTTTTTGTGGCTGGCAGCCACAGTTACCTCCAAGTTCTGCTTGAAACTATACCAGACGACGTTTTCAATACCTACTGCAAGAAGAAATATTATTTAGAGCAGGTTTAATTGTAAAAGTGCTGGGTTTATAGCCATATTAATTGATCACCTGATAAATGTATTAATTTGTCAGCCTGGTGTCTTAAATAAATAAGGGTGGCATGCTCTTTCACTTAAATAAACACTGTGTATTTGTGCCAAGTAGCAGCCTGAATAAAGCATATGATGAACATTTGTTTTCAAAGCCATGATCTAGTTCTTTAATTTGAATATAAACAAATCTGATTTAGAATTAAAGGGACACTCTGCTCTGAAATTTGCCTCCCTGCTTTGTTTCACATTGTAATTTTTTTCCTATTCTTCTGTTCTTGTCTTGTGTTGTTAGATTTTATAGCAACAAAGGCCAGCAAAAACGTTTCTCTGCCTCAGAATCTTTAACTACATATATTTTATATGCGTGTTATATGTTACTGTAACTGAAACAGCTGGTTTTGAAGTAACTCCCCCTGGAATATTTACAGTTCAGCAGTAGTATCAGACCATAAAGTGAAGCTCACCATAAACAAAAGTAAACCAGACATAATTTCAAAGTTTAGGGAACTAGGGAAACATAAGCAAGCAGCAAGACTAATGAAAAATAAACTAGGTTTCCTTTAGTTCTAATTCTAGAAGGTCGTGTTAGTAACTTATTTAAAGGAAAGCCATAATTTCCAGTGCTTTTTTTTTTCTTTAATTGAATGCCCTTTTTGTCCTCTTTTAAAATTTTATTCTAGTTAAAGATGTTATTCTCTTGCTTCCTCTTGACAGTCCAGGTTTTCTTTAGGAAACCTGAAATAGATACATTGTAATTTGCCCGAGTTCTGGCTCTGAAACATAAAGGTAACTTGGCTTTGATTGTCATGTGATACTATTCCTTTTGGTGGGGTGGGGAAGAGATGCTGAGCTAAAGTAAATTTATTCCAGCATTTGTTGTATTTAAACTCTGAACATATGTTTACCTGGAATGAGAACTCAAAAAAAAATCGGAGAGGGCAAACAACTATTTTCTCTCCAGTTCAAGAATGATGGATGCTCTCATCCAGCTGACCAAGTTAACAACCAATTTCAAGTTTAAGTACTAAAAGAAAAGGTAAAGGCTTTTTTTAAATTTTGACTCTACTGTTACTACTGCAGTATATTTATAGGAAATGGAACAGAGAATTAAATCAAAACACTGATTAAAAAATGCATAACATTAATGTCACAACAGTGTTTTCATCATCTAGTGATAAACTCAGAACTCTTCCCTTAGTTTACAAGGCTGACTGCAGCTAAAGGCAGCGCTAGACTTTTATACATTTAGGAAACCCATTATTATGGTTTTGAAAATCATTACTTTTTGCAAGCAAAATTTATTTTGTTTACTCAAATCAGATAAATGTTACGGGTATTTTATTCATCATTTTTCTACTTATGTATATTGACATTTTTCACCAGATTCTTCCAGCTCTCCAAGTTGGGATGTCAAAAACTGTGCTTGCAGAAATGAAAGTATCCTCATTATGCAAATTTAGGTTCCACTGATAGGCATGTTCTGTTTTATAAATTACATCCTCTTGTCAGAAGTCAAATTGTATTTGAATAACTTCACGGAAATTGTCACCAAGATTTTAAATTGTGTGCCTTGTATGCCATTGTTGATTTAGTCAGTGAGTAAAAAATGGACATATGTTGATTTTTAAATATGTGCATGATTGTTTTGTCATAGATGTTATTTAAATGAAACCTAGATGCATATGTAATTTTTCATGTATATTTTTGTAAAGTTTTGCATTATATAAATAATCTTAATGTTTATATTTAATAAAATATGTTAAACAGTATTAGTTGCTGTATATTTTAGTCTTAACAAGTTTGTTTCCTACAAACATTCTGGAAAAAATTTCCTGTAGGGTAAAATAAATATACATGTTCCGATAAAAATATTAAATCATAAAAGTTAAAATGAAAAGTGAACTTGAATTATGAAAATCATTTTTATCTGCTATAAAAAGACTGCCTTTCTTATTTACATTTTTAATGAAATTTACAAAAAACAAACACAAGTATGTTTCACTCATTGTTGAGAGTATTTAGTAATACTCAAATATAAGTTGATTTCTTATTGTAAGCTAAGCTATTTAATTAAAAATACATTTAAACTCATTACAAAGAATAAACTGAGTTCAGAAAAGAATATATCTGAATAATTTATAGAGTACTGAGATGCTTATTTTAATTTAGAAAATAATGTATTGCTCTCTTATTAAAAAAAAAAATAAAATTGATGAGAGATCTGTTACCAGCAAAAGTATGTCCTTTACAGAAGCTCATAGCTGGGTTGATCTTCATTTTCAGAATGACCATTATTGCAGCTGGAGTAATCTTTGATGTTAAGAAAAGTGGAAAAATCAAAGTGAAGTGGTAAATCTGTTCATTTTTCAAACATATTAATCTTGTCAAGATAATACATAAAATCAATTTTTGCACTTTTTTTTCAGAGCCTTTTATTCCCTTTTATCCAAAATATGAAAGCGCTTAGGAGGATAAAGAAATGTGTATGACTTTGGAAAAATGATCTGAAAATGTATTTTGTCTGTTGGTATTAAACAGTGACACAAGTAATGTGAACTGTGCGTGGTCAAAACATGAATTACTTGTTCAACTCCTGGTATTCATCATATTTGTTCTGCTTATAATATGAATATACAACAAATTTCTGGTACAGCTTTCTTAACAATTCAACTGAATTTCAAACCCTGACAGTAACAAATACAAATTGCACCAGCCCAAAAAAATTGTTGGGGCTAATTTTAATATTAATGAATTCTTTACAACCTCAGTTCAGCAGTTTCGATTAAGCTTTAATTAGTAGCCAGAGGGGAATCCAAAACAAAAATAAGGAGTTGAATTGCTAATTAAGTTAGTTTGATGAGGTAGAGTTTTAGTAAAAGACTGGTTGTTGGCTGTGCAGGTTCTGACAGGCTAAAAATACTAAAGATTATCATTATTGTAACTAACATCCTACATTACCACCAGATTTCTGCAAGGAGCAGACAGTTCATTAGAGTACAACACTTTTGTGTGTCAGTACGAGAGTTAAAGTCTTGTTAATAAGATAGCAGTGCATGGGAACCATAGACCAAGACAAGCAAACATGGTTTTAAATTTGACTGGTGATAAATTATCTAGTTATTTGATACCCCAGTATGCATCTGAATCTAATGTGCATTTATTTGTTAGGAACTGCTTGTCAGTCAATTCATTTCCCAAACGGAATTTTGTTTATTAGGCTACCAGGCTTAGTGATTTTTCTTTTGACATGTCCATCACAGTCACATTTTTCTTAATTTACATGCTTTAGATGATATGATGTTCACCAAAAATAGTATTTAATAGTGCATGTGTAGATGTACGTAGATGTAGTGTTAGATGCTCTACCTCCAAAACCTACATCTTGAAGAAGGCAATTTAAGAAAAACCCATAAACAATTGAAAAAGCAGCACTTGGTAAAATTATATAGATATGTTTTTTTCCTAATGATACCTTTGATAACAGGTTAAAATCTCGGCCAGTTTATATCATTATCAAATGAATTTTTACATTGCCAAATTAACTATTGCATTCAATTAAATACTTTTGACATTATAAGTGTGCTACTGTAGCTCCCAAAAGATTACTAATTATAACCACTAAAGCTCTGCAGTGATAGCAATTTAACCAAACTGCACACAAGAAATGTGTTAGATATCTCTGTAAGGATCATATGGAATGTCATTTGATTTCGCTATACTTTGATGTTTTCTACAATTTATATTTTGTCCTTTTGCTTAAGGTTTCAAAGCCTACAAACCCAATAACGAAGGGATAAGGGAAGACAGAAAAATAAATGATATTGTTTCTCTGGCATTAAATATAAGCCTGCTATCAGAGCTACATAGCACTAGCGAATTGTAATCAGGTACTTTGACTTAACACTGTTTTGTTTTATAATAAGAGTGGTTGCCATATGTTGGAAGTCCTATCTGTCTGTGTCTTAGGGGTTTCATACCTCTGTAACAAATCCAAAAACTCATTTTATAATACCTTAAATCTACCCATTGTAATGTAGCTCCACTAGTGTAAATCCACATCAAACTTTCCTCATGAATGTTGCCAGAAGATTACTTATATTATCACTGAAAGCAAGGGGAAGCATTGAATTAGGATGCAGAAGATAGAGGAAAAATAACTTTCACTAAATCTTCTTTTAATGCATAGTTTACAATTTTCTTTCACTCAGCATGAAACTGATTAAAAGCACATGGATGCCCCTCATAAAGAATGCTTTGCACAAATAGATGCATTGTTTAATACATTTACATCCCTGAATACTTGGAGTTTGAACTGTAATGCAGCGATGTAGCAGCTGTTGGAAAGGAGCATACGGTATCCGCTGTACATGCATTTGAACACACAGTGCATTCCTCCGCTGCCTCACTCTCTCCCAGTTGCATCCAGGGATTCCCACTGGAAGACCAGAGCCTGTTGCAGTAAACAGATTACATCGCTGATATAAGCTGTCAGGGGCACCCTTTCTACCGGCTATCGCACCAGCAAGCAAATAGGCTCACACGCCCATCGCTAAGAGCAGATGTATAGGCGCACACAAACTCCCTGCTCACTACTTCATTTAAGTGAAAAATAAAGCACGATTCAAATCTTTTAAAGGAGCCGTGATGGCTCTGCTTTTTGTTGTTCGGATTACTTTCTTCAGTGCACATTTATCACAGGTCAAGGCCATTTTTTATTTCTTAGTTCATTATTTTTCAAATACCAGACTGACATTTTCCCATATGGTTCACTTACTGTGTCAAAATTAAAAGAAAGATAGAATTAACAGATGAAATACAACTCCCCAAATCAAACTGACATTTGGCGAACGGACCAAGCAAAGATTTCTATATCAGTGAAATAAAATGCAAGTTCATTAAAAATCCGCAAAATTTCCCAAAAGCAGCTTGGAAGTATAACTGAATGCTACATTTTAAAGTTTTATGTTCCTGATGTTCATCGTCTTCTGCCAGTTTTAATGCCGCTCTCTTTGCTGACCTTAGCGTAATTACTCCTGACTGACAATTGCGGGAATGACAGAAGAATCATACTGTTTATATGATGGAAAAAGTCTGTGAAAGTTGTATCACTGAAGGGCATTCAATTACTGCCTGTTAATAAATATTTTTCCCTTTGAGATTTTATTTTGATTTATTTCAGAATCAAATGCAGACTATTCTACAACACTTGCAGTATGAGCATCTTTTCATATAGTGGAAAATCAAAATCTTTACAGTCACAGTATGTTAACTAGATGTTCAGTTTTATTAATGGAGTTAATGTAAAGCTAGTCATCATTTCACCCTTTAAGTATTCAGGCCGATAAAAATAGAAATGCTATTCACAGAATAGATTATTTGTTTTGATATGGAATGTTAAAATAAAATTCATGGAAGAGGTTAAGTCAAAATGAAATGAGTTTGTGCTTTGGGGGCTTCATACAAGTATGTGTGTGTGTATGCGTGCATGTCTATGTATCTCTGTGCATAGATATACAAAAATATAAATATATATGTATTTATAATGCCTCTGAAATAATCTCCTGTTTCCCCACTTGCCAAAAGTGTAATTTGTTCAGCAGACTCCCAGTCCCAGCTAAATAAGAGTGTGTGTGCCTGTGGCTGTGTGTGTGTCCATTCCCTGTGAGGGCAGAGAGACAGGGAAGCGGGCTGCCTTTGTATTATTTTGTTTAATAACTTATTTTTTAACTGGTTTGTATATACAAGATGGGTTTTATAATGGTGACTTTAGTTTAGGAATAATTGAATAGAACCTAACAGAAAGAAAATCAAGGCTGAATATAAAGGACAGTAACCACAAAACTTGTAATATGCTGTTTGACTGTGGCATATTCTCTGAGAAAAATGAAGAGAAAATTAAAGACAAGACTATGTGAGACTTTTCAAAAACACATGAGAATCTTAAAGTGCACAATATTAAGGTTTTTCTCTGATACATCAAATGTCGATCCCTTGTTTTGTGCAAATCATCTACAAATATATCACACACAGAGCTGTATGAAACACACCTGAAGAAATATTTTTGGACAGAGAAGTTACTTGAGGCCTTTGGGTGAAGATTTCTTCCAAAAACACTTTGATGGTTCTCATGGAAATTAAGTACTGTTTAGGAGGGGCAAAAACATTGATGAGAAATCCAAACTGTCATAATGAGTTAATAAGACAATCTAGGAAGGAGAACCTACCTAAGACTTTTTTGCACATAAAACCAAGTTTACTTGGTTTCAGTATAGTGGGATATTTGTGTTTTGAGTAATCCCATCATTTTGACTGTGTTCCTGTATATCCTGAGGTATTTTACCATAAGTAATACAGCACAACTGCTGTGCCCTATGTTTGATGGAGACTGAAAAATTAGAGTGAAAAACCCAAATTAGAAGGCAATAAGTTTGTAAGAGCTCCGTTGCTTACTGGAAGATGCTTTGAGAAGGCTGGGCACAAAACGTCTGCCAGCCCTCAGCTGAGCAGAAACCTAGACAGTCCTTTCACAAATTAACTGCACATTTTTTTATTTTTTTTTTAGTATAAATTTCTTTTAACTCTAAGTTTCAATGAGTAGCAGTTAGCTCTAGCTAATGTAAATCTGTTCCTGCAATGCACATCAAACACAGATCAGCTTTCTTTTAACCTGGTTTAATCAGGGTTTTCAGATCTCCGCTCCGCAGTGCCCAGATCACTGCTAAGCTTGCCGTGAGATCTTGCCAAACGTGTACAAAAGAATCAAATTTCTGCTCGGATTCGTGTTCCCGGTGATTTGGTGGGAGTTTGGGAATGTGTTGTAACAGTGTCCACTACAAAATCAATGTCTCTTCCCATATCGTTAGCCAGATGGACAGGCTGGCAGAGAGGACTAGCCTAGTTTGGGGGCAGGGACAAAAATAACACGATCATATTTCAACTCATTGTTCAAGTTTAATGAGTTCTGCCATAGCTCCAGCACTAGAAGGTTATTGTGAGGGAAAAACAAAGGGACCCTTCTTTTGTCTTTCTTCACAAACTATCAGGCCCCATTACTGAAAATTAAGGTTGAATAAAATTCGTATTCAGAGATAATTAGCGGACAGCTTTGTGGTGCGGCGGATAATATGACCAAAGTGCTGGTTCACAGCAGTGTGTGCTGAAGTGTGAAAGAGCCAGTTCTCCGTTGCTGCTTCTGAGGTCATACCCCCTCGTCCTGCATACAATGTGGCAGTCAAAATGCAGCATTCTTACCTGCTGTGATAAAAAATACACCAAAGCAAATAAATTATTTCAACCTCCCTCCCCCTAGCAGTTTTGTTTTTTTTTTAAACAAAGCTAGATCATTAGTAATAAACTATGACTTCATTAGAATGTTCCACATAACAGGATTACAGAGGAATGTGTCAATAATTGGCAAAGGTTTGTCTTTCATTAATTAACACCTTTGTATGAATATAAACTTGTTATCCTCACTTTTTATAGGTGAAATATTACCCCTAAAATTAGACCTTCGGTATATAAAAAAAAATCTTGGTGGTGTGAATTTGTACAACCAACCATTTTCCAAATATTGCTTAGATTGGAAAAGAAACCAGATTTGAAAACAGGCAGCATTTCAGGAATACTGCTTTTCTCTGTATGAAGGGAAAGGAAAATTTCAGACTTCTGCTCTTTTATATACATGTATAAAAGCATATATATACATGTATAATATATATATACATCTATAAAAATGTATATATAGATTCTCTGTATATAGGAGAATATTTAAGGCAGCAACTAATTAAAATATTTGTTCTGATTTTGTGGCTTAACAAAAATCCACTTTAGCTACTCTAACTTTGCTTTTCCCATCTGTCACTGACAAAACAGCTCAGAAGTTTAGGGGCAGTCTGTAATATCGGACAGTTTATCCTGACAAACAAACGTCTGTGTGGACAGAGAGCAAAGAGCAAATCCTACCTAAAAAAATGAGGTATTTTTCTGTGTTAGAGTCGCTTATATTTTCACCGGTTTCAACTGATGGCTTATGAATGTAACTTTTAGTATTTGTAAACATGATAAGATGTTCATACATGTAGTGGGATCCTGGCTTGAGCTAAAATTCTTAGATACATGATGTTGTTTCACTGCTGACATGTTTATTTTGATCACTAAATGATTTACAAGCCAAAGATTCAAGAGCTTAAAATCTCACCATCCCTGTTGAATTCGGTGGTGTGATCAAATCTTCTCAATTAATCTTCTGGGTTTTGAGGGTCATAGTATCTTCTGTTTTGGAAGCTTTGGATCAGAGTCTTATGTGCTCTGACATTGGCTCTTCTCACAGAGTCAGTCCAAAAAGGTATTAAATACTTATGTAAAACAAGACCTCAGTAAAATGGCATTTTCTCACCCCTTGCCCAGGCTTTGCTGGAAAGGTGAATAGAACAGTATCTAATGTAAGTTGTTCTCCAGGAGTAACTGTATATTCCCATGCCCTGATGGGATTTTTGTTTTCCTAAACCGCTCTTTATTTCACAATTCACTGCACAAAAAGCATATTCTCAAAAAAAAAACACCCCAAAACATAACAAACAGGGAAATGAGCGCACATTTCTTTTCTGTCTAGTTCAGTAAAAGGCAGTATGTGGTGTTACTTTAAAAGTCTGTATGAAAACATCCAGAAACAACGTTGTATTTGTCATCCGTATCACAGAGTCTTTCCATGAGCTTAAATTTGAAAAATGGCTTCAGATATTAGTGAATTCAACTCACTAAAAATGGGGCAATTTTTTTCTTTCCCAAAATATAATCTTTTTTCTGATTGGTGGGGAAAAATAGGTTTCCACTTCATCACTGTTTTTCAGGAGGTGGCTCACTGAAATTGCACGGACTTCAAGATTTTTCAGGCTCTTGGGATTTTTTTGAAAAATACCAGTTTGCTGCAGGAAAATCTCAGCACCCTGCAACACAAGGCTGAACTCTTACTGATTACAGTGGAACCAGGTTTATTAACATTACATAAGGAGGTGCTTTCATCTACATTTCAGTGTGTGGTGAACTTAGTACGTGATTAGAAAAGGAGGATTAAGGCTGTGTCTACATTAGCAAATAATTCAATATGATAAGACTAAATCAGTAGATCAAAGCAGTTGATGCTGAAGCCCTACGTCTTGCTATGTGGTTGAAAGTTTTCACTTCAGACCACGTTTAGTATGACCTCCTGCTCTGAATGTCCTCGTCAAACATATAATTCAAAGCCATCCACTCCATGTCCAAATGCTTATGGCTGTATTAGGGAACATACCACACTTGGTGTACCTCTGAAGTGGAGATCCTCGTTTAGTTTTCTCTGAAATCCAGTTTGTGGGAATCTAGTTTGTAGGCACCAAACCAGATTGTGCAACCAAAAAACAAACAAACAAAAAAAAGCACAGCGACATGAGGAAAACTGTAGGACTATAAACCAAGATGTTAGTATGATGCAACCTAAAAAAGCCTCCTAGCTAGATGAACACAGGGTATCACAATTCTTGGACTTGAAGTGTCTCTCTGAACCCTGTGCAACCCCATCAGTGGTGCAGTACTCAGTCATTAACTTTCTTGAAATGAAGTTCTGCAGTTCCCCCTGCACCAGACCAAGGAGTCAGTCTGAAAACCCTCGTGTAGTGCACTGCAGACACTTCAGTAGTTCCAGCATTTGCAGTTTAGCTCCTTCAGAAACAGTCTAGGGAACATATACCATCATATAGAATAAAATCTATATTAATTTATATTTAATATAAAGTAAGGTAGGCAGGCATGTTAACCTTACCGGGGATTGCGTCTTGGATACATGGAGGTAAATTAGAGACAATGACAATATTCTACCACTTTACTATGGTGTTTCAAGAGTGATTTCCAACGCAGTGAGGACCCTTTGTCAGTCCACGAGACACGAAACCACGCAGCCTCTGCACAGAGCCGTTCTGGAGGCAGTTTCGCTGAGTTATCACAGCCCTGCGAGATTCTGATAAGCCCTGTCAAGGAGTTCATAAATCAGCAGCCATTACTAGCTCAGGCCTGATGCCCCTCAAATTTAGATATACTGCTTCTAGTCCTGAGCCGGTTCATCAGCAGTCGTCTCGGCTGTCTTTGCCTCCGTGGTGAAGAGGTATCCACAGCCTCCTGTCTGTGCTTGAACTGCTCCTTCTCCAAATCCTTAGGCCAACGGTATTATTCTGTTCTCTGCTCTTTTCTTTGGGTCTCCTGAAAGCAATTCAAGCCAGAAAATGCAGTTGCTCCTTGTGACAGTGAGAAGCAGTTTTCTAACTACGTTAGGATTGGCCTTAGCTGTGTTTGAATTGCGTTTCAGCCCCAACAGGATTTTTTTTTGTAAATTCCTCTCCAACAACACAACCCTCTGTAATACTTGGTAATGTCAATGCGGTGGTTTTTAAATTTTCTAAGAGCTGGTAGGATCTGACATATTTTGATGTTTCCATAATCCCAAGGTCTCACATCTGTCACTCAGTATTGGCAACTAGTTTGTGTGATGAAAACAACTGCAATAAAGCATGTATAAATCAGAGCTGCGCTCCTCCTTACAGTCGTCTTCTGCTTGCTTTAGCAGTGATTACTTAAGAGTGAAATTTAAAAGTTGAGTCTCACTGTGATAGAAGTATTACCTAAATAAAAGCATATCATTCTGCATATATTTTAAAGATGAAGTGGGATCGGCAGGTATTGTGTCTAACTGCTGTGCATAGTGTAATAGACTAACCTGCAGTTTCTCAGTTGCTCGTTCATTTGATGCCAGTCCATTTTCACAAGCATAAAACAGAACCAAGAGAACAAAATCAGGGTTCAAACCAAACTCCAAATAAAATCAACTGTGTTTTCAGTAAATTTTGATCAAGCTTCAGTTTTGAAATGAAATAAATCGTATTTACAAGGAATGCTTAAGAAGACCTGGTTTTATAAATGTTTTTAAAAAGGATGAAGAGGATTATTTTTTATATATATATATTTAAAGCTGGTGCCCTGTGTACTTGAAATCTATCTGAAGGTCTGTCAATGGATGAAGGCTGATAAATTCCACACAAAAAGTCAAAGGTCTCTAGCAGCTGTGCAAGTGAAAGCTTTTGCTATCACCTCTCTCACAGATGCACTTCAGTTGTGTGACCAGGGTTACTGCTTACCACAGTCCTGTCCCAAAGTTATGCTCTGCCAGACCAGGTGCATCTGGATCCGTTTATCCTACCCCTCCCCGTTTCTTGCTTACTGCAGAAAGCTAACTAAATGCATACAGACTGGACTAGAACCAAATCAAAGTTCAGTCTCTAGTGGTAATCGCAACAGAGCATCAACATAATCCGGAGCTCAACCTATTACATCAGTCAAAACTCCCCAAAAAACATACAAGGTGTTTTGGGTCTTGTGGAACCGGAGTTAATTTTCCCCGTAGCAGTCCTCACAATGCTGCGTTGTGTATTGGAAGCTGAAAAGGTGTTTTGGGTACTGCTGAGCAGTGCTCATGCAGCACCAAGGCTGTCTCTCCAACATTCCCCCTTTCACCAAGAGGCTGGGGGTGGGCAAGATCTTGGGAGGGGATGCAACCAGGACAGCTGACCCAAACTGACCAAAGGGTATTCCATACCATATGGTGTCTGCTCAATACTAAAAACTAAGAGAAAGGAGAAGGGGAGGAGTTTGTTATTACAGCATTTGTCTTCCAGAGAAACCGCTACACACACTGAAGTCCTGCTTCCTGGGAGGTGGCTGTGCATCGCCTGCTGATGGGAAGCAGAGGATACATCTTTAGTTTTCCTTTGCTTCTGTGTGTGGTCTTTGCTTTTTCTTTATTAAGCTGCCTTTACCTTGACCTTGAGGTTTTTTCCATCTTATTTTCCTCCTCCCCCATCCTGCTGAGGAGGGGAGTGATAGAGCGGCTTGGTGGGCACCTGACACCCACCCAGCGTCAACCCATCACACAGGGAAATCCAGGGTAGGTGAAACTGGGACCTCCTATATATTTACTGTGCTGTAATGTAATGAGGTGCCATTTCTTTAGCCACTGAAAACATCTGAGGCAACTTCTGCTAGATACCTTCGGCTTAGGAAGGCCTGTTATTTGTTTTCTGTCTTGTGGCAAGAGTTTGGAGAAAAAACTGTGAATGAGTCAGTGGCTGGCTTGACATTTAAGGCTGTACTTGAAGAAGGCAGGAATGATCACGGTGAGCCAGGATGAGTCTCTCACTGTCACAAGGTGTCATCCTCCCTGCTGTGCTGGTGTGGCCTTGACACAGGGCAGGCTAAAGGTACAGAGGTACAAACATGTCCCATCACTGCCCCTTGGGAAGGGAAAGACAACTCAACTGTCCCACTATGCTGACCTTGTATGCTGCACAGCTCCCTCCATCTTTGGGGTCTGACAGAGAGGCAGCAGTAGGCATTCAAGGCTCTCTTCCACATTAGCCAAGCTATTATGTTGTCCTTCTATGTTACAGAGCAGGTCTCCACCAGAGGAGCACCTGACATATGAAGGATACGTCCCGCCTGCTGACTCTTCGTGAATATCAGTATGCACCCAAACTACCTCTGACAAGCTGCTGAATGCAAACCTGGACTCCAAACCTGTGGAAGGCTCTGCCATTGCCACTGATCAGGTTTTCCCTCTTGATATGTGAAGGTATAGTCCTAAAACTTACGTTTTCAAGTGGAAAATGCCCTTCTTCTCTTGGCCTCCACTCATGTGTTTACAGAATGAACTGACAAGTCTTTCCTGCAGCATCAAAGTCTTCCCGGTGCAGAAGGACGTGTGGAGTTTCCCTCACTTAGAAACAGTCTCTGATACAACAGGAATTAAACCATTGAAACTTCAAAGGATACAGCTAAACTCTGATGTGAACAACACTTTAAGTAGTGCATAAAATCAATTCCTATTGATTAATATTAATCTAATATTCCAGTAATCAGTTGCTATTAAAGAAAAAAGAAAGCTAATGCCCTGTTTCTGAGTAAATTATACACTGTAAACAGATCCTGAGAGATGCAAATATTTCCCAGCTTCACTTTCCTTTAAAAGAAGATTTGAATGATAAGTGTGTCAACCTTATGGTATTAAAAAATTTAAATGTAAAGGTAGGTAGTGAAAGAATAATGTCTGTCCCCTGTGATGTCCACCCACCACCACAGTGTGTAGATGGCAGATATCCCTTGCTAGCACGGTTCTTGCTCTCAGGAGTTTGAGGCATCCGGCTGCAGGGAGGGTAGAAGTCACAGCAGTTCTTGCAGAGCGGAGCTCTTCAGCTCTTCAGCAAATTTCAGGGAAATTTGGTTATGTGAAACTGTAACAAACTTACCCTGTGAAGTCCTGAAAAAAGATACAGTAAAAATAGCTAGGGAAATGCTTTGAGTTACTAAAAATTTTAATTTGCTATGCATTAATTACTGGTTAATTAAGTTCAGTATCTCTCTCAAAGTTTTACTGACATTCAGATCTTGGCTGGGTTTGATTGCTTTCCTTCAGTGACAGGATAGAGGTGTTCTGGAAGATAAAGGGCAACACCACTCTCTTTGTACCATAGATTCTTTGTAGATACAACACAAAGAACTGCTCCCAATGGAATTTTGGTTCATTTAGTGGAAACTTAAAGTTTGTAAAGAGATTTATCTTGTGATTAGTAATTCATTCTTTATATATTTGATGGAATATCTCTAAATGGTTTATCTCTATTTCCATTTGTTTGCTTTTATATTTATATTTAGTGAGCACAAACAGTGTGCCAAGGCCACAATCATGTTCACCTAGTCCTGGAAAAATCTACTGACTTTCTGATAGCCTGATTGGATCCTAAGAAATAATCCTCAGAACGAAAGATGTAGGAAAGGTAGATAAATGGTAGTGTTTACAGTTAGAAAATAAAATAATCTGAAAGAAAGGAACAACAGTTCACAGAACTATGATTATGTCTCATCTTGTCCAAGATAGCAGACTTCATGCAGGTCCTAAGGTGGCATCAGGTCTCACATCATGTATCCATTGATTTAATGAAGGCTGTCCACCTGTCCCACCCTTCCTTTCCCCACCCAACATTAGTTCTCTTCAGAGTGCTGGGCCGCTTTATGTGCTTGCTTCAGATATTTTGCTGCAAGGACACAAATCTATAGGCACAGTATGTCAGTCAGGAAGATGGGAAAGTTTTTCCTTCAGTGCATTCTGAGTCTTAGGATGCACTTCAGACAGATGCCAAGATCCATACATTAGATCTGCTGAGTTACCCCAAGACTTCTTTGCTCTTTGATTGGTTTGGGTCAGAAGAGAAAAATTAAACACCATCTAGTTCCAACCCTCCTGCCATGAGCAGGGACACCTTCCACTACACCAGGTTGCCCAAAGCCCCATCCAACCTGGCCTTGAACACTGCCAGGGAGGGGGCAGTCACAGCTTCTCTGGGCAACCTGTTCCAGTGCCTCACCACCCTCACAGGGAAGAATTTCTTCCTAATGTCCATGTAAATCTCCCCTCTTTGAGTTTAAACCCATTACCCCTTGTCCTGTCACTACATGCCCCTGAAAATGTGCCCCTCCAGCTTTCAGTTGACCCAACATACGTAAGAGTAAGGAACAACTGGGGAATTTGGCTTCAGGCTTTGTACCATTCCTGCAGTGCAGTACACATCTAGCCTCTATGACTGAACTTTTCTAGAACTGAAAGAAGACATACCCACGGGAAGGGAAACACATGGATCTTTCAAAAAGAACTCTGGTTTGTGTTCACATATTTAACCTTGAAAATTAAATGTCGAAGGAAATCCTGTTTTGAAAAGTAAGTTAAAATATGTAGATAATTCATAGTTAAGGTTTACAGTTCATAGTTTAAGTTTTTTAATTATGTATAAAGTTGAAAATACCTACCACAGAGTAAGGAATTAGTTGGACAATAAAAAAATAAAGATGACCTCCTATAATCCTACAGTTTTAAGTGCTTTTTTATATTTTTACAAGCTTCAAAAGAAGTCCCAGTATGCTATTTATGTATTGTATTAGAGAATACATAGGAAGCGAATACAGGATGGAATTCTTCATTTTTAAAAATCTCTGTTTTAAGGAGATCTATAGAAAGACTGTCTGTAAACTATATATAGGCAGTATAATATACAGAGAGTATTGGCGTCCTTGATGTAAATGCATGGTTAATGTTCTGTGCTAAAAATGTAGCTGTGGTTATCAGATAGGATTTTTTAATGTTGCTCAGTAGATCATCAACTATTAAGCAACCTAAAGCCACCCAACAGGTGGCTGCGTTAGGTCCTCTTAGTCCTAACAGAATTAGTCAAGAATAGAACCTGCATTAAAAAAAAAAAAAAAAAAAAAAGGCGCAAGTACTCTTGTGTGTTCTGAGTGCTTTCCTGCAGACACAAAAATGTAAATACCAGCACTCCCTCCTGCAAGTTTTGACCTACTCCGTCATATTTCACAGTCACTGTGTAGAGGCCACATCCCTGGCAGTGTTCAAGGCCAGGTTGGAAGGGTCTTTGGGCAACCTGGTCTAGTAGAGGGTGTCCCTGCCCATGTCAGGGGGGTTGGAACTAGATGATCCTTGTAGTTCCTTCCAACCCAAACTAGTCTGTGATTCCATGATTCAACTTCTAGTAAGTCTCAGCATGAGGACAATTCTCTTATGCATTTACACAACTGCTCTGAAAGCCAGGTATAGATATCCAAGGAATATTGCCTTTTTACTACCAAGTAAAAGCAAGGAAAGAAAATAGTTGCCTAAGTTTGTTCAGTACCCCTGATGATCTTCACTCATCAACAGAAAAAACTTAAAAATACAGCAGCTGAAAAGTCAATGGTATAAGGTTAACTTACTACACCCATTTAGGGATAAAGGTGTCTAATTTAAAAAATGTCATCAGAATCAGAAAATTAGTGAAATTAAGCAATTAGTTAGCATCTGATGCAGTGTAGAGCATCATTCCAGTTCAGAATATGCTACTGCTTGTGCAGCAGTTACTTAAAGTAAAAATGACAGTGTCAAGTTTCAGTACACTGAGCCCTACACCCTGGTGGTTTTCTGCTCTATAACATTGAGGATGTGTTTGCAGAACAGTACAAAATCCCTCCTTCCGTGAAGTCTTCAACTTGTCTGCCCACATTTTACATTTACTGTGAGTCCATAGCTGGTCCAAGTGACATCTTCTATGTCAGACTCTTCGGAACAGATTTGGAGAGCTGGATTCCAGGATGGGTGCTGCTGCATGGGTGTGTAGCATTTTTAAGGCCTATTTTTATATTGTTTATAGGTCTATGGGAGTGTATGGAGAGTAATAGTGATAACCGAAACTCTGAGCAATATGACTGTTCTTAGTTTGAAACTATAATATGCTGTAATATTAAAAAGAGAGTAGCTCCAGTCTTGCAAAACTTGCAAACAATTGCACAAAAGCAGAGGCAGCTGGTAAATAAGAAAAGTGAAACTACAAAAATATACAACAGGTAGCCTCTGAAACCTGAGTTCGTGGGCTTCCTTCAAGGTACAAATAAAAGGTCCTAGGGACAGTTGCAAAAACTCAGTTCTAATTTAGTGGCTACTGAAAACAAACACACTTATCTGATTAAAATATTCAACTATTTAAGAGGCTTCTCTGTGAGGTGTCTGCATGATATGGGCTTAGCATTTATTTTTCTTTTTAAGTCTTCTCTTGACTGGGCAAAAGAGAGAATTTGCTGTTTCCACATAAAGGTCATCAGTAGCCTGAAGGTGTATGCAAATCCTTCACACCGAACACTAATAACATTAGAACGAAGTGAGTGATAAAAGAATTAAAGAAATAAAGATTAGAAACTACTCTAAGTAAAAAGAGGTGGGGGCTAAGAACTTGTCAATACAATGTTTTCTCTGTGGATGGTCATAACTTGTGTGCTATTATGGACATGTTTGTTCACAGTTGTCCCTAAGACCTGCAAGATCCTTCAAGGTGATCATCAGAGAAGTTCAGTTTGGATTTTACAATGTTCCTTTCCTGGTATGCTCCAGTGTCATTCTTTTTTGAAGACATTGACCATATGATGATATTCAAATGGCCAAGCGTTTACAATTTCCAGATCTGCCAAATAGCGAATCAACCTTTATAATTAAAGGTGACAAGCTGACAAGGAAAATGAATGTAAAATTGTATACGTATATGAATTTTTATGTCAGATTGCCGTCTGTGCACTTGTTTTCTCTTTGTCAATAGCCGAAGGCTCATTTCTCTGTACTAGAAGCGCATTTTATACCGAGGCCTTCAGACAGCTCCCCTTCGCCCTAGTGAATTTGCTGATTAATTTTGGATGCTCCTCTTAATTAACACCCCAAAGGAAGTCTAGATTTTCTAGCCTATATTCCATGTAAAACAAGTGAATCTGAAGAACAATGACCTAAGGAGACAGGCGCGCTCTGTCCGAATGACATTACAAGAACATTGAATATCTCACAAGTCAGGACCTGGTCAGGCAATGCCTAGGGAAAATGTAGGCCTTTAATCAGGGCAGAAATGAGATTCATATTAGTCCAATTTCATTTTCTTTATTGCTGACAAAGAGAGGCTGGGATGGATGCCACCTGACAGTTGAAACATGGTGCCCCTATGCAGGAGCAGGTGCCTCTGGCCTTGATTAATAATTGGTACCATTTTGACTTGCGGGCAGATAAGTTGATGACGGATGAGAGAAAAAGAGTGAAGTGATTTATTGTAAAATTAGGATAAAATAACGAATTGGTTAATTGCACACAAGCCTCATAAAATGTAGCTGTGGAGTCAGAAGTGCAATGCCAGGCAACAATAATTTCCACCTCAGTTTTCACAATGAGATCTTAAAGCAAAGAAAGACAGAGACAGCTCTTACTTATGCAGCTGCTTAATGCAGAAAAAGCCTTGCTCATTCTTCTACTTCAAGCAAATAAAATATTGAGATTTGCATTTCAATTTTTATTAACACCGTTGCACAAGACGAGGAAACAATAGAACTAAACAAGCCACATTAAACCAACTGTTGCTTCTCTGTCAAAGCTAATAAAACTTATAATTCTTGCAATTCTTTGCCTACTTTAGCAGGGTAAAAGATCTGAAGTTATGAAACTGAGATGCGTATGTATCAAAATTCAACATAAAAATTGACTTATAACCTCTATTGGAACCTGTAAAAGTGTACAGTCCTCTTGGCAGGTATCACTTTTCTAGTTCACTTTTTGATGCCTTGAACTTCCAGATCTGTACCCTGATAGCTATTTTAGAAGGTGAGTCATCTGCTGCTTGCTATTCTATGCTGCATATGTTCAGCAGAGTACAATTACAGGTTAAAAAAGCATATGTTATAATATCCATTTGTGGCATGGTAAAAACATTCATTTTATTGTTATGAATCCATGTAATTCTTTCTCCTTTACAAGACAATACTTGGTCATTTTCTCTTGGAATTTTTAAAAGTCTAACCTGTTATAATTCCTTGAAATATTTTGCTGCTAGCAGTGCCAACCAACATCCAACTGTTTTTTTCTGCAATTGCAACTATTAGGCCAGCTGAAATTACGGAATTAAACACAACTGCCAACAATATTGTCCGAATAAGACAGGTTCAGTCATAAAACTGAAAATGAAGGTAGCATGGGGAGCTAAAATTTCATTTTCATGTGATCAGTTTCTATTCTACTGCCAAAACAAAAATGTGGTAATTTGTCCTTATATTCTACAAATTTCCAGGAACTGAATTTGCCATGCAGATTGGGAACAGCATTTTCAAATAAGAATATGCAAACACTTCATCATGGTTTAAAAGCAACTGTCATTACTTAACAGCATTAAACTTTTTCTATGTTTCTAAAGAGAAATAAAAATGGCATTCACTGTTATGTCCCTTAAATAAATATTAGAAAATTTCCTATATGATCCAGTCTTAACTGCATACCATGAGCAGTAATCTATTTTTGTTGGGAGATTTGAGAAAAGTTAACCTGAATTCACTTCGAAAGTGTGTTACTTAAATTACACCAATTCCACAGGACATTTTGTTTCAGAATTTTAAGGTGTCTTTAACATGACATAGCTTCATGAATTAGAGTAAGCTGAATTAGGACTGTTTATGAATAAAAGTATCCAGAATTTACTGCAGCTTAACTTTAAATTCTTTTTAAACTCATGTCACTGTTTTATCTGGACTAACTTCTTCAAGAGTTCCCTATTCAAAAACCTTTTCACATTCATTCATTCATTTATAGTTTATCTGGAGAAAAAAAAATATCAGGTGAAAGATTGTTTAAGAGAAAAATTACAGATGAAGTGTCCTTTATTGTGTGATTCCAAAGCTGTAAAATTTATCATCATCTCTGTCAAAATTTGAAGGCTACATCCCATCATGACAATGGGAGCATAGGCTTGAGAAAAATACATATTGCTGTGAAATTGGAGATTAGACAGCAATAGTGTCTGTCCTGTTCTAGCAAATCACATCAGTGTCTTCTCACCATCAATACCTATGTTCTTTCAGTATCCGAGAGACTTTGGGCTTCAGGATAAAAGGAAATAATTTCAATTAACCACAGTGCTTTTAAGACCAAGAGGTAAATAACGCTGCAAGGAACACCTTATGCTCTGAGCCCCAGCAGCTCTGTATTCAAAAGGAAGCGGTATGGCTGGCTATGAAAAGGGCACATTTGTATCAGCCACATTGAAAGAGATGTTCGGACCATCATGTCCCTCGTTCGCATGCGATTGCTGCCAGACATGAGCTAACTCCACATCTTTTCTACCTTCCTTCTGCTGCCTTTGCTACTGCTGGGAACCATGTGCCTGAAAGAGGCAAGGCTGGCCATTTCTCCATACTGCAAAGATGACAGCATGAGGGTAACATCACCAATGTCTATGACTCTTACAGCTGGAACAATAACATAATGTCAAAGTTTAGGACAGCTGAACGCTTACTCTCAGATTATTCAAAGGCATCTGAGAGCAGCTTTAAGATAAGGAGGGTAATTGAAGTCTATTTACCATTTCCTTGAGACTTGGTTTCAGGGTTCACAAACTCAGGAATGTCTCTCATGGAATTAGTGTCTGCCCACTAGCTTTGCCACAGATAGCTAGAAAAACCAAAGGAGATCAAATCTCTGTGGACTTGGAAGGAGTTGGAAACAATCAAAGAAACATGGATTCTCCACACTAGGATTTTCAAGAGCTAGCTGTAAGGAATCTGGAGTGATGGCCTTCAAGTGTGATCTTGACTTTAGGTAACTTGAGTGAAGCGCTAGATATTAAGCTGTGGGTTAGACAGGTTTTATTGAAGCTTTTGCACTTGCATTAGCTCTGTATTTTTGTCTCTCCCCAGGCCGCTCTATCACACACTAATTTACAGAAACCATTCCCATATCCTTTCTGAAGGCAAAACTCAGGGAAAGCTCACCATTCCTTTGGGGTAAGGTATTCTTTTCATTAAGACAGGCCTTTGAGAAAGCTAGTGAAAGGAGGGTAAGCTTTAGTGCCAGTCTCCCTCAACATAGGTTAACTGGTGTATCACAAAGAAAAATCTGAACCATGATGCACATTTACCTCATGAAAAATCTGTCATGTGGTTTTGAACACGTTGGAATAACCACTCCTGTTTTGTTCAAAACTGTAGCTAATCACAACCTGGGGAGGGTAACCGATAGAAAGGCATGTTTTAGCCTATTTTGTAATGCATAGCAGTTTTGGAAAACAGTTTAATTCCTTCTGACTTCTAGCATGACTCTGGTTTTCCTACCTAGCTGTGCTTCATACTTTTTTTTTTGCAGTCACTGGTTTAAACATGTCAGCTAATTGCAGTGTGTCTGCCAGCATCACCGTCTGCTCTTAGCAGGCAGAAAGGTGGACCATAAAATGCTGTGAATAAAGTTGAGGAAGGGGAAGTCTTTCTTTGCTCTCTGTTAATTGTTTTATTTCCTCCACATACCTGTCTCCATGCCACCTTGCATTTTCCTCTTTTTTTTTTAAATGTTTTCTGTGAACTTTTGTGTTCATGCTTTTCATAATTTTTCTTCTGTATTTCTTGTTTGGGTATTTGCCTTTGGATTTATTTTTAAGTTTTTCCTTCTTACTTTCCTCCATCCAGTCATTTTTATTCTCTTTGGTTTAATTTTTGACTCTCTTTTATGAACTATGATTCAGCTTTCCTTTCGTTAGTCTCTCTTCTCTGTCTTTCATTCTGAGCAACTGGTGGGAGTACATAAATCCCTTAAAACATGTATCTTTCTGTACTGATTCACATTGCCCTCCTTATATAGCCTTTCCTTTATCAAATCACTCATCTCACACCTCAGTTTCTTTATTCCTTCTCCATGGGTCTTATCTTTTTGCCTCATATTTCCAATGCAAGTTTCTATTGAGGAATCCCATCTTTCTGCACTGTTGCAGTTTCTTTTCACAGCTTCTTGCTTTCCGCTATAGGTTTTCCTACAGGACATTTTTCCCCTTTCTCTCTTTCTCCAGCCAACTTGTCCCCCTATCAGTCTCATTCGTCTTCTCCAGCAGTGCCTGCATTGCCTCAGGATCCCAGGCTGCTCAGTTGCTGTCATATATTCCACATCAACCATCCTCCCCAACACTTTTCCTCTTCCTGACAGTCTTACCAATGACAAGTTTGGATTCTGAGACTTCCCTCCACCATTCTCCAAGATCAATAGAGGTAGCATTTAATGTAAGATGACTGTTAAGAAGTAGCCTTATTTCATTCACCCTGTCTTCCTGAAGGCCCAAAAGGACAAAGTTTTGAATGTGCTTTGTGAAGCAGACGTTTCAAGATCTCCAGAAAGCTGGGAAAACGTATGGGAGCAGAAAAGTTTTTATAATTTTATCTGCCTTTGCTCAAGGGGGGGACCAAGTAGGTGAAGCCACAGAAGTAGTCAAAATGTGAACAACAGAGTAAGGAAAGATATTGTTTTGGAAGTCTACTTTTGTAGTTATTTTGTATGACAGATTACAGGGTTGCGTTTTGTTACCTGATACTTCAGCACTGGTTTCTCTTTGGGCTCCTTTTGTATTTAAGAGGTGAGCACCACAGTAGTTAGAAACACATCTGAATATTTGTACTACTTTTTCAATGTTGGGAATTTGTCTCCCTCTTTTTAAGATCCGTAATCTTCACATGGGACTTCATACAGGACTGAGTAATCCCAATGAGAGCAAATTAAATCCAATTAATGTTACCCATTCCTAAATAATTGAATTTGTGCCCCTGAGAAGACTCCCAGCTGTTCGCCTTCATGATGCTTCTGTTCCCGTCATGGCACTGCAGCAGCTCTGGGATGTGAGTGTCATGCTGTCAGCATAGTAGGCCTTTAGATCAACATAAGATTAATCTTACAGCAAAAATCTTTGACTATGTCAGGCCTGGCTCTGTGTCTGGCTCTGTCTCTCTCAGAAGACTATAACTCACTCTCTTAGCAGTTGCATTTGAACTGTGTTTTGTGTCAATGTGGGATAAAGAAACAAGAGGCCTGCATGTAATTTGGATTTTTTGAAGTATCTCATTTCAATCTAATGTACTGTTGTGTAATTAAGCCAGTAAGTCTATATGACCAGCCCATTTCAGGACTTGGTCTGCTATCTTTAGTCAGTGACAAATTCTGGTTTCCATTGCTTGTTCATAGATGATAACAGTGTGATTTACAGGTATAAGTAACAAATTAGATCAATTAGAAAGACTAAGAGTGGCACCTGTCTAAGTGTAGGGTTGCACTAAATGATTCCCACATCTTTGTTTCCTGTATGACCCTGCATTTGCAGCCTCTCCTCAGGAAGGTTAACAATGGGAGAGTTGTTTCTTAATGCTCATGAACCAAGAAAGCAGGCCTTATCCTGCAGCCCAGGGATATGATTATTATCTCTGAGTGAAAACAACAGCCGTATTTTTCAGCTCCATGTGTACAAATGATCCCTGTTTCATATAATTCTTGACTACAGCATCTTGGATTGCCCAATTTGTTATAGGTCTGCACTGTGAGCTGCCTTTGTGTAGTTCCACTGAACTCAATGCCGGGTGACATGTCCTTCTTTGTCTGTGGACAGTTCTCAGCTTTTTGTATTTTTAAAGACATTTCTAAAATATTTAAAAGTTATTGTAGTCTTAAGAAATTTTCAAATAATCTGACTTTTTGTTTTTAATAGTGGCAGGGAAAGTATACAATTTTAAAATCAACGGAACCAGTTTTGTGGTATTTCCATTCCTTCTATCTCTATTATTGTCTTACCGATCATTTTATGACAGGGCATATTAACACAGAAACTTCTTAAAGACTGTGCTTAACATGAGTGATGAAACCTTTTTTTTTATTATTCCAGTTAAAAACTTTAAAGGTACATCTGCAGTTTAGTGGAGTATGTACTTCTTTGGACACTGGAAGCTTAATCCAGTTGACTAGTAAATAGTTGTTATGCAACACCCTTCCAAGGGAAAATCATGATTTGCAGTCAAGAAAATAGGCTTTTTATGAGAGCTCCAAGAAGAGATATCAGGGCATCCAAGAGGTCCAAGAGGTGAAAGGAATGTGACCTACTCAGTTTCATTGCTTTTTTAATAACAGCTTCTCTAGTGTGGCAGAGTGGCTGCAATGCCCTTCGTTTGTTTGCCTGGGAGTTCAAGGGAAACGATCAAAGTGCTTGTCCTCTTGGTATGTATATTCAAAGTTTTGGGGGATAGTGCTTCTTTGTACAGTCTTGCTCCCAAGTCAGAAGTATTCACTTCAGACTGCTTCTCCTCTACCTTCCAGATATGTCTGGCTCCTCTGAGGCATGGTTAGAAGCTTATACTTCTGCTAGCATAGTCTCTCCCACAGTAATACAACATCATCCCATTAGAATGGAAATTTCAAATGAGGAACCCAATACCTGATCTCAGAAACCAGTCCCTACAATGTATGAAAGAGTAATTTCAGGTTTTTTGCTCTTGGGTCACTATTTAGATTTAAAGTGGTGAGTACCACTTGTGCCTCTAGAGTCCTTCAATCTAGGTCACCAATTAAATTTAGGCTGAATTGGTGAGTACTGAAAAATATTTAAGCTAACATTGTTTAGATTACTATCTTAAAGGATAGTCAACACTC
The DNA here is from genome assembly GCA_013399095.1 of Psophia crepitans. Lineage (NCBI taxonomy): Eukaryota > Metazoa > Chordata > Aves > Gruiformes > Psophiidae > Psophia > Psophia crepitans. Next base: position 263,831 of record VWZZ01001635.1, on the reverse strand, counting down.
TGAGTTAATACTGGAGGATTAATATTCTTGTCATATCCCTCCTGAGAACCATCCTCCAAAGAAGCCCACTTGTCACCCTCTTTGAACAGGTTGAATTAAATCCAAGAACTAAGTGATGTGAATTATCTTTATACTCCTAGAGCTCTTCCCTGTAAGTAATGGTGATCACATATATTGGCAAAGCAGCCCACAGGAAATGGCTGTACTGATGCCCATAGTGTGCCTGTACAGGGAATAGAGAAGCTCTTTAGTACAGGTCTGTCAGGCTGCTCGTGCTGATAAGTTTTCATAATCGTTTACTCACTCATCCTATTTTGCACCAGTTTGTGCATGCCATTTTGCACTGCAGTTGTAATCCCATGCTTATTTGCACTCTGCAGACTCATGTGCAAACCCATGTGCAATATAACTATGAAACTAGGCCTGATCCACGAAAAACATTACAAATGTGATGAGAGGCAAAATGGGGAAAAGTAATCAAGTGTAATATGTTCAAATATTAGTGTCTTCTGTTCTTCTTCAATATAGTCATTGTTTCTCTGAGAGTGCTGGAAATATCCCCTCCTGAAGGATCAAATTCTGCAGAGGAGTGCAAAGCGTTATCCATTGCCATCCAGTCTTCCAAATTTCCAGAACGACACCTAACGCGTCCCTGAGTTTTTAATGATACAGACACCTCCTGGGAACTAGGTCTGAAGGTTAGTAGCTCATTTCCCATCCCATGCTGAGGAAATATTTTATATCACTCAGTTGGGACTGGATTTTAACCATAAAACTAGATGTGAATGTCCCCAAACCCCATTAGTAATACTTTGTGGTGTCCCAGCACCTAGGTTTCAAAATTTTTAGAAGTTTCACCAATTTAAAATTATTTTATGCTCAGTTCTATGGAATTCCTACATTTACATATTCTATTTTTATTTAATGAGGTGATAGCAGATATTCCTTGTCCTGAAGAATTACAAATGTTTTAATTAAAATGTTAAATTAATTTTTTTTAAAAAAAAATCTGACTTGCTGCGTATGGCCATGCTCAAGGATCACACATAGCTGGCCTCTCACAGAATTGCTGTAAATTACTCTGTAAGGTATTTAGCTATCATTCAGTGAACGTTATTATTATCATTCACTGAATTATTTAAAACTATCTTCAGGCAGACTTAAATTACTGTATTTATTTTTTAAATAGAAGCTATTTATTGCACTTTGCTCTTTCGGTAGCTTACCTGCTTTTCCATGTTGCATCAACATCTTTCCAAGAGATGTGTGTTCTCCCCAACCCACCACAGCAGCTTTTCTAAAACAGATCTCCAGTTATAGTGGAGATTTCTTGGCAGTACATGCTATAAATGCATGAACCTTTTAAACAGGTTGAGCAGTGTAATAAACTGACTTATGATAAGTTTCAAAAGGGGGCTGGTAATATAAAAAAAGCCCAAAACCCAACAAAAAAGTCTGCTGTTAATGCAATAGGGCTGGCGGGGTTGGGGGTTATTTGGAAAGGAGGATTTATTGTGGGGAAGAGCCTCAGCAGGGAGAAGGCTGGTCTCTCCCTGGATTAGCGCTGCATGGTGGTCCAGGAGTGGGGCTGCACCGCTGGCCAGAGCTTGCCCGCCAGCAGATCGTGTGGCTACATCTGTCCCCGGGGCGCTGAGCAAACACAAAATAGAGGCCAGCCCTGTCCCAGGGAGGGCAGTGCTTAAGCGAAGCGAAATTGCTATACCTTGAAGCATGAAAAAGCAGTCCTTTTCCGAGAGGAAACCTCAAGTGTTCATTTTCTTGTTTTCCACAGGGCTCACAATTAAGATTTCATACAAGCTAATGCTGATTACGAAGGGACAGAAAACACCTCTGTGGCAAGTGAGCACTGAACTTCAGCCGCTTACTGTGCGAGTTAAAGCAACAGGGGCTGGCCCACCACTTCCCTTTGTGGCTCTGTTTGAATTCAGCTGATTAATGTTGTATGTGCACGTCCATTGAGGCGCCGCATTTAAAAAGATTGTTTACCATAGCCTTGTAATCAACCTGCCTTAGCAGCACCCTATTACCCCTGATAACAGGGCTGCTGCAATTTGGGTCTGAAAGAAAACCGCCTCAGATGGGCTCTCGGATGCTTTAGTGCTAGTATGCTGCCCTGTTATCTTCATTTGTAATTTGTTTTCAAGAACAGTGATTTACATTTCAGTTGGATTACACCTTTTAATGTATCACAAACGTAAAGTGGCTGCAGTGAAAACTCACATCTCCACTAGATTTCAAACGATGCATTTGAGGCTTCAGTGGAGAGGATTACAATTACAATTAAAATCAAAAGCTTGCTCATTCTTTTAATGATGCGCGCTAACCCTTTGTACAGTAAGAAGCCTATCGTGGTGCTATACAATCATAATTTTTTTTTAAGAATATGAAATAGCTGCATGTGTTCTGCCTTATCATCTACTACCTGCAAATGTTGTTCTGAAAAGGAACACATCCTGCACAGTGAGTTCAGAGCACAATTTACCTTGGTAAAAAATACAGAAAAATACATAAAAAAAGGAATGGGGAGGAAAAACAAGCCCATCATTTTGGGTGGGTTTTTTAAATGTGGAACATATTTTAGTAGCAGACTTCATTTTCCTAAAGTAGCTGTTGCCAAGGTATGTAGTTACGAAGACTTCTATTGAAAGCATAATGGTACTGGATGAAGTGCAAAATATTAATCAGTGGGGTATTTTTCTTTCAATGAACATTACATGAGCAAGAGAAGGTTTATTGGTTTTGCTCTTCTTTTTGGGGTGGGTTTTTTTTTTTAATCTTGTAGTTTTCTCACAGCAGTAAATTTTCACAAATCTAGATTTACTTATTTTGTTCTGCAATTCAGAATAATTTCCATCTAAGGCTTCTTCTGTCACTTTAGAAGGATTTGCAACTAACAGTCAGTTATGTTCTTACTCGGGTCTTACTGTGTTATTCTTGGTCTAGAAAATAATTGAAAATTCTTACGGGTCAGACTTATAGCGAGACTCAAACTTACTCAGATCACATATGGCAGAAATATCTGGGGAGATAACCTTCACTGCGGTGTTCAAAAGCTTCTGCTCCAAGACAAAAGCTCACTTGGGCTCAAGCAGCCTGATGGTTTATCTGTACCCTAATTCTGTCTGTTCTCAATTGCCAGTCTGAAACTATCCCCACATCTCCCCACCCCCTTGAGTAGCTAACTTCTTTCCCAGGGCAGAAGAGACTCAGACTCCACAGCAATGGGCTGAGCACTGTCAATAGCAGAGGTCGCTTACCCTCCAGAGAGGAGCTACCAAACATCATCCATCAGGTCGTGCCATGGTGAGGGCCCAAAGTACTGTCTCTAGTGAGGGGTGAGGAACTGGAGAACAGAAGTGTCACGGTTAACCAGTGTGATTTCAGCAATTCAAATGAAAAAAAAGGTTTTATTTTCCTTTTTTAAGGTAACTACAAGTCCTGAAAAACATCATTTAGTACCCTATGTAAAGAATGCCTTTCCCAGGCTTTGATACATGAATTACCCGTCCCCTATGACTCAGTAGAAGTCATAGCAATGCATACTGTTTCTCGGCTGGATATTTGAATACACTGTAGGAAAGATGGTAAGGATCTCTCAATTACTTGTAAGCAGTCTGAAAGAAGTTGTTGAAAAGATACAGGCTATTTCATATAAAAATCCCTTAAATTTATGTAAAAGTGTCTTTTCCCAAAGTTAGATAGCTAAACCGATAAATAATATTTAATATCGAATCAAATGTCTCAGTCAAGTCAAAGTGGGTTTAATTTCAGTCTTTACAAAAAGATAGATTAAATCACCTTTATAAAATTAAATACTCTTTATATCTTGAAAATCAAAATTTCTAGTTCAACATTTGCAGAATAAGTGGAATTCCCCTCACTGAACTGAAACCTTCTGAAGGCAGACGTCTAATGAAAGTAAGTCTTTGAGGTTTTTGCTAAAGTCAATGAGAAGAGCGGGAAAGTCACACCAGCCTAAGGATTTCTCAGACTTAAGCTGACCAACATTTGGTGAAGAAAAATTCCTATCTTAATGGTAGCCCAAAATGAAGTTTGCAAACACAGCTCACACACAGTAGTCACACACATTTTGACAAAACATATTATCTTGATGTTTCTCTCCACCTACTTGTGCTACTTTAGTCTTCTGACTAAATTGTCATCTTTTCCTCCAGGCAAGCTTTTATTCTGACATAACCTCAGGCATAACAGCACAGGAAGGGCAAGCTAAAAACAGATATAAAGCATCATCACACAGATTACCTACGGATCATACCACATGAATGATATGTGAATTTTTTTTTCCTTTTTCATGTAGATACTTTGAATTATCATCACAAACAGTATAAAGGAACCTTAAATCTCATGATCAAATCCCAGAGAGTGATTTACAAATGTCATTGAGGTGTTTCAGGGAACGTGCAGTTCAAATGCCTCATGCCTTCATTATTCTCTGTGAGATGTTTTTCTGGTTATTCTGCAATGAGACATAAGAACCAATCGCCAAAATGCATCATGGAACAGGTAGCTAAGCATGACCCCTTGGCAGCAGTTCAGAGTGTTAGACAACAAAACTGTAGTTTCAAAAGTAACCAGAAGTAGTTTCAAAATTAGTCTGAGCTCTGCATGGAGCTCCACCTGGGGATGAATAAGAAGCCAATTAAGAGTTTTTGGGTCAGGATTAATAGGAGTACAGGAGCAAGGGACATCATAGCGGGGTTCTGCTACAGGCCACCTGACCTGGGGACCGAGCAGACAAGGCCCTCCATAGGCAAATAGGAGCAGCCTCGCGTTCATAAGCTCTGGTCCTCATGGGGGATTTCACCCACCCCAATATCTGTTGACAGGGCAACACAGCAAGGCACAAGCAATTGAGGAGGTTCCTGGAATGTGTCAATGACAACTTCCTCCTCCAAGCTATAGAGGAGCCAACAAGGAGGGGTGCAATGCCGGACCTTGTCCTCATCAACAAGGAGGAGCTGGTAGGGGATGTGAAGCTCAAGGGCAGCCTTGGCTGCAGTGACCACGAAATGTTGGAGTCCAAGATCCTCGGGGCTACAAGGAGGGTGCGTAGCAAGCTCACTACCCTGGACTTCAGGAAGGCAGTCTTTAGTCTCCTCAGGGAGCTACTTGCTAGAATACGACGGGACAAAGCCCTGGAGGGAAGAGAAGCCCAAGACAGCTGGCTAGTCTTCAAAGGCTACCTCCTTCAAGCTCAGGAGCAATGCATCCCAATAAAGAGAAAGTAAGGCAAAAACATCAGGAGGCCTGCATGGATAAACAAGGAGCTTCTGAACAAAGTCAAACAAAAAAGGGAAGCCTGCAGAGGGTGGAAGCGAGGGCAGGTAGCCTGGGAGGAATACAGGGATACTGTCTGTGCAGCCAGGGATCAGGTTAGGAAAGCCAAAGCCCTGACAGTATTAAATCTGGCCAGGGATGGTAACGGCAACAAGAAAAGTTTCTATAAATACGTCAGAGATAAGAGGAAGATGAGGGAAAATGTGGGTCCCCTCCAGAATCAAACAGGTGACCTGGTGAGCCAGGATACGGAGAAGGCCGAGGTACTCCATGACTTTTTTGCCTCAGCCTTCACTGTCAAAGGCTCTAGCCACACTAGCCAAGCTGCAGAAGGCAAATGCAGGGACTGAAAGAATGAAGAACCACCCACTGTAGGAGAAGATCAAGTTTGAGAATATCTAAGGAACCTGAAGGTGCTCAGGTCCATGGGACCTGATGAGCTGCCTCTGCAGGTCCTGAGTGAACTGGTGGAGGAAGGGGCCAAGCCACTCTCCATGATATTTGAGAAGTCATGACAGTCTGGTGAGGTCCCCACTGACTGGAAAAGGGGAAACATAACCCCCATTGTCAAAAAGGGAAAAAAGGAAAACCCAGGGAACCACAGGCCAGTCAGTGTTACCTCTGTGCCTGAAAAGATCATGGAGCAGATCCTCCTGCAAACTATGCTTAGGCACATGGAAAACAATGAGGTGACTGGTGACAGCCAACATGGCTTCAACAAGGGCAAATTGTGCCTGACAGATTTGGTGGCCTTCTGTGATTGGATTACAGCTCTAGTGGACGAGGGAGGAGCATCTGATGTCATCTACCTGGACTTGTGCAAAGCATTTGACACTGTCCCACATGACATCCTTGTCTTTAAACTGGAAAGGCATGGATTTGATGGATGGACCACTCACTGAATAAGGAACTGGCTGGATGGCTGCACTTAGAGAGTTGTGGTCAATGGCTCAATGTCCAAGTGGACATCAGTGACAAGTGGTGTTCCTCAGGGATTGGCATTGGGCCTGGCATTGTTTAACATTTTTGTTGGTGACATGGACAGTGGGATCGAATGCACTCTCAGCAAGTTTGTCGATGACACCAAGCTGTGTGGTGTGGTTGACACACTGGAGAGAAGGGATGCCAGCTAGAGGGACCTCGACAGGCTTGAGAGGGGGGCCTGTGTAAACTGCATGAAGTTCAGCAAGACCAAGTGCAAGGTCCTGCACATGGGTTGGGGAAATCCCAAGCACAAGTACAGGCTGGGTGGAGAATGGATTGAGGAGAAGGACTTGGAGGTGATGACTAATGAGAAGTTCAGCATGAGCCAGCAGTATGTGCTAGCAGCCGAGAAAGCCAACCGTGTCCTGGGCTGCATCAAAAACAGTGTGGCCAGCAGGTCGAGGGAGGTGATTCTCCCTCTCTGCTCCACTCTCGTGACAACCCACCTGGAGTGCTGCGTCCAGCTCTGGGGCCCCCAGTACAGGAAAGACATGGAACTGCTGGAATGAGTCCAGAGCAGGGCCACAAAGTTGATCAGAGGGCTGGAGCACCTCTCCTATGAGAATAGTTTGAGGGAGTTGGGCTTGTTCAGCCTGGAGAAAAGAAGGCCCCAGGGACACATTACAGCAGCCTTCCAGTACCTGAAGGGGCCTACAGAAAAGCTGATGAGGGGCTGTTTATCAGGGAGTGCAGTGACAGGACAAGGGGTAATGGCTTTAAACTAAAAGAGGAGAGGTTTAGATTAGATATTACGAAGAAATTCTTTCCTGTGAGGGTGGTGAGGCACTGGAACAGGTTGCTCAGAGAATCTGTGGCTACCCCATCCCTGGCAGTGTTCAAGGCCAGGTTGGGTGAGGCTTTGGGCAACCTGGTAAAGTGTAGGGTGTCCCTGCTTATGGTAGGGGAGTTGGAACTAGATGATCTTCAAGGTTCCTTTCAACCCAAATCATTCTATGATTCTATTAAATTAATTTTTTTCTTTTTTAACTAAGCTTTTATCTTTTTTCCATCTTTATATATTTGTACCTTGATAAGAAATCAGTTTTGCATTGATAGCTTTCATGATTCTCTTTCATTTCTAGTTTACAAACTCCCCGTGTATCCATTCATAAATGGGCTCAGCAAAATTAATTTGATGATCCAAAAGAGTATACTGAAAGAAATCATGAGGAAGCAATCTCAAACAATTCAGTGGGAAATGTGACTTCCCTGAATGCTGTCTTCACATGCCTATCTCATATGCCTTGTGCCATCTTGTCCAAGTTAAAAGCAAAGAAGTTCACAGAATCACAGATTCACAGATTGGTAGGGGTTGAAAGGGACGTCTAGAGATCACCACATCCAACCCCCCTGCCAAAGCAGGTGCCTTACACTAGGCTGCACAGGTAGACATCCAGATGGGTCTTGAATATCTCGGAAGAAGGAGAATCCACAGCCTCTCTGGGCATTCTGTTCCAGTGCTCCGCCACCCTCACAGTGAAGTTCTTTCTTATGTTTGAGTTGAACTTCCTGTGTTCTAGTTTTTGGCCATTGTCCCTTGTTCTCTCACTACCCATCACCAAAAAGAGTTTGGCCTCTTCCAGTTGCCTCCCACAGTTTAGATATTCTTAAACACTGATCAGATCCCCTCTCAGCCTTCTCTTCTCCAGGCTGAAGAGACCCAAGTCTCTCAGCCTCTCCTCAGAGGAAGATGCTCCAGACCTTTTATCATCTTTGCTGCTCTCCGCTGGATTCTCTCTGGGAGATCCCTGTCTTGAGAAAGTTCTGAAGAAGCAACCCCTGTAAATGCCACCACAGGGCTCTTCTCCCCATCACTCATTCTTCTTCAGGTGGGGAACCTTTAGCCCTGCTCTCCTGGAGTCTTGGAGAGGTCTTTCATAGATTTACCAGTGAGGGGTGATCACCTGTGTATAGGCCTTGTACTTCTGCTTCTTAGTCACCACCCATGTCCTGACAACCTGACTTGGCTTGTGCCACAGTGATTTTCCCTATGAACATTCTTTTCATCTGGGTAGCGAAGTTCTCGGAAGAGCTGAATTAATGGCAGAAAATGCAGATATAACCTTCATGTATCAATTTCTAAGTTTGATTCAATTCTTGACACTGAAACCCAAGGAAATTAGAGGTACTCAGTGCAATTTTGTGAATAATTAACATTTTGGCTTATAGGTGGTCCTGGAAAAGCATTAAAAATGTAGAAAAAGTTAATTGCTTGGGTGATCTCAGATGGTTGTTTTTTTTTTAAATCAAATCAAAGTTGCACTGAATATCACACTTTCAGCTGAAATAACAGTATTTTTCTTAATTTTCAATATCTTTTAGAGATATTTCAGAAAACAATCACTTTCAATTAAAAACCACATTTTATAAATATGGTAATATGATAATAGCTTCATTTGGAGGATTTATCATTATTATTTTAGCAATGACGAAGGTGCAATGAAGACGTTGGCTATATTTCACCCTATCTGACTCCATATTTCATCAGTAGACAAAGGTTTCACACAAGATTTTTCACACAATTTTAATCCATTTCAAATAACCAGCAATCCCCTGGCAGACTATTTATAAAATTGCCATCAGTCATTGTCCCTGTAATTCAGAAGCTACTCTGTTTGGATTGCCCCATTTCAGGCAAGAAATAGTACCCATGTTGCTCCAAATGAGAAAAGGTCATATTCCTAACTGAACTGAATATAAATCCAATATGATTTCCATGTTATACATTACATCATTAGCTACAGATTTATAGGGAAAGTGCTAATATATCGAAGATTCTGACATAGTTCTCTTTCTCAAATGCACCTAATTTTTGAAGTTAGGCAGCACTGAATTTCTTCGTATAAGAATATCTATTTTTCTTTTATTGGCTCCTTCCTTTAAGTGAAGACTGCAGAGCTGATGAATATTTCATGGGTAGAAAAACACCTACAATACAGGTTTTACCTACAAAATCTTTGGGGAAAGGGAGAAAATGGCAGGAGGGCGCTGTAAGGACAGTTCTTTTAAGAAGTTTTTGGAAAAGGGCCTTCATTTCATTTTCTACATCAATAGCACCTCCTGCACCTCTTAATACTTTCTTCCTTTCATTTTATTCCATAATAGTGTTCATACATTTTTGTAGTTTTCTTTGTATTAAAGAGTGTCTCCAGAGCTGGCTAAACCATTTGAAAGCTAAAAATCTAAATAGAAAATTCTGATCTAGGAAAAGAAATATATAGTGGCTGTAAATTTGTACAAGTCTGTTATACAGGATTAAGAATTGGAAAAAAAATATCAAATGTACATTTTAAATTGATTTCTTCCTTCTTCTACTGTTCATTCCTAATGGACTTCTCTCTTGGATTTCAAGAACACATTTACACACAGAAGTGACAAGGGTGACAAAAATACTTTATTTCACTACCGTCCCCTTCTAAATGGACTTGCATGACCAAAACATGTAGAACACTTTTATGACTGATAATCGCTAATAGACAACAACAACAACAACAAAACAAAAAAAAAAGGAAAATATAACCAATAAAACCTTTTCCAAGGAAAAGTAAAAATATATATTGCTCTGTAATGTCCACTGACAGTGCTTGTTATTGTATAGAAGTTTCTTAGGTAGTATGATGATAAGAAAAAGCATAAAACCAGAGAAATTGAGAAAGAGTGAGAAAAAAAACCCTCAAATCTAATACTGCTGTCTACATGTTTCATCTAGCCTTCCTTTGAAACCATTTTTTAGTCATTCTGGTCTCAGGTTTGGACGGCACATGTGGAAAGTAGCTGACTGGTTTGTCAGACTCTGAGAACAGAAGTCAAATATTCAAATTACAAATTTATACTTACAACAAAGAAAAAAATAGTGCATGACCACACTACTAAACGTTTTATTGGATTGAGTAAAAGCTTAGAAAAAAAATCTATAAAGCTTAAATTAATGTTCCTCACCTAATCTAAGCCTATACATTAGATATTGAAACACCTAAATGTTGGATGGCTAGGCTAAGCCTCCTGTCTTCTGGGCTTCTTAAGGCAGCCATTGTATATTAGATTTTCTACACTGTCAGTCATTCTTGCTGCTTTCTTTACCTTTTCTTTCTTAAGTGGAAAATACTTACTGGGGTCAGTATTTCTGATCTTTAATCTACAATTGGGAAAAACTGCACTAGATTCCTCTGCTTTCACTTCTTAGGATTGTGTCAGCCTTGTAAGAATTCCTATTTAGCTGGTTCTCTACCTTTCCAACTATGTCCTCCTTCAATGCACCAGTTTTTGGTACCATGATTTGTTTTTTTTTTCTTTTTCAAAAAAAGCCTCCTTCATCCTAAAAACATGACCTACCTTTTTGTTTTCCCAAATGTGTGACTTCTCATTTAACCAAAAAGCACTAATGCTGTGTAAGTGAGCCCTGTCTGATTGTACAATACAGATCAGTTGCTAGAATTTCTCTTCGTTATTTAACACGTCACAGCTGCTCAGATTATCTCCAGACTTCACCAGCAGGAGCTTTTTATTTATTTCCAGATAACTAGTAAAGATACTGAATAGACCTAGGTCAAGGATAGTCCTGTTGGAGCTCCTTTCAGGATTTAAATTACCAGATGATTTATTCTCCATCTACAATTACTTTTTCTGATATCTCACTTGGTAAGTGTTTAATGAATTTACTTTGTATAGTGCACAAAGGCAAATATTTTAGGGAGGTCTATTTTGCAAATGCAATAATGTTGGTTAAACAAGATTGAAATCTCATCAGACAGTTGTATCAAATTTGTGCAACATGACCTTTTTTATATAAAACCACACTGACTCTCCTTAGTTAGGCTACTACCTTCTACCTCTTTCCTAATTGCATCTCTATCTATCCTGTTCATAACTTGGCTTGTGATCACATAGTCTAAATAATGTTTGCAGTGATTTAGATTGTTCTGCTTAATTTTTTAAGGTACTGACAGAACATTCTTGATGTGCTACATCCCTCTGAATCTCCTGCACCATTTCAAATTGTTTTCAATACCAATATTTCAGAAGATATCTTGGCTGGTATTTCAGTATGTCTCAATAAAATTTATATGGTTGTATAAATTTGAGTATGCCTTTTTCACCTCACAGAGATTTTGTTTCTGAAAACTCATTTCTGAAAATGCTTTTTTAAGACAATTTCAAAACCTGTGTACTTAGAGGAGGGCAGTTGCCATCTATACCTGCAGCACTAATGTTTGTAGCTCTTTGGAAATTACTTTGTCTTCTACCTTCTTTTCTTTTTTTTAAATGAATATTAGGGACAAATACTTAAATAAGTCACACATTAAGGTTAGCCTTTTAAGCTTTTAAAACACGGGATATGAAAAAGGTTACCATCTTAGTGCAGTCTTTTATATTTCTGCTTTTCTTTGTAAGTATATGTCTTACCTTTAAGTGTGGTAAAATATAAGGTATGTCATAAAATACACAGTATGTCTGAAATAATGTTACTACAGGAAAAGTTATTTCCTGACTCTCAAGTGCTTGAAATTGTCACCTTCTCAAAGCATTTTTTAATGTATTCAATTGCACTTTCATTTGTTCATTTTTGTATCTGTGCGCACCTAGTAATATTTGGTTGGACATAAACAGCAGGGGGTACCCACTTACGCAAAAAGTTAGGAAGTTGCTTTGACTTCTGGAGGTACCAATTCCATACCACGGTTTATTTATACATTTTACCTTCTAAGGAATGTCCTCTCTTCAGAGGACAAGAGTTTTCATGCTAAGTTTTTATGTTAACTAAAGGTGATCCAGGCTTTTTTTTGTGCTGCTATATGTCTGCTGCATGTCACTCAGAATTATGATGTAAAAATATTATTGCATTTCCATTTCCAGTTGGTCTTCTGTGGGGTTTCAATCTTGCACAGCCTTTTGCTGCAAGGAGCTAGGTAGATACAAATGACTGTCCAGAAGAGTTTCTTGAGAGAGTTAAAAAAAAAGAGGAAAAAAAAAAGAAAAAATAAGGCTTGTCAAAACTAGGGTGAGTTCAGTGGTGGGGCTGGAGCACTTGCACCATGAGGAACTACAGAACAGTCCAGGTTGGAAAGGACCTTGAAAAATGATCTGGTTCAGCCTTTTGTGGGAAAAAGGAAAGGCTGTGGGAGCTAGGCTTGCTTGACCTGGAGAAGGTACAGCTTTAGGGGTACTTAATTACTGTCTTCAGCTACCAAATTAGAGAAAAGGAATCCAGACTCTTCTTGTAGCTGCACAGCTAAAGGAAGAGAGGCAAAGCACACATGCTGCAGGAAGGGAGTTTCTCACTGGGTATTAGAAAAAACCTTTTCCAAGGAGTGCGGTGAAAAAGGCACATCTTTACAGATACTCACAACTGAGCTGCACAAGGCTCTACCAACCTGCTCTACTTCTGAAGCCAGCACTGTTTTGAGTAGGGTTCTGGACACGATGGCCCACCAGAGTCTTTTTTAATCTGTGTTATTCTGTGGTTCCAGGGCTGTTCATAAACCAGTGGAGACCTGAATGGTTTGGAAGATCTGTCTGTTCTGCTCAAAGGAACTTGCCCTTGGCATAGCCCACCCACAAGCCATAAGTTATATTTCAGTTCAGGATTTGAGTGCAGGGTAGATGATGAGAAGGCTTGATGCTGGATCCTATGCAAAAGCACGAGGCGTACTCCTGAAACAAGCCTCTTATGCCATTACCTTCAGTGTCTTCATCCTGCTCTCAACTTGTCTTTTCCTTTATATTATACTTCATTTCTGCACATACTTTTCTCTTGATTCCTTCTGTAGTTGAATCACCTCTTCAATGTCTCTAGGATTATTCGCATGAGTAAAATTTTTAGGACACGACTGAGTTTTTTCAGGATTCCTGCTGGCCTAAATCCAAAATGTTCTTACATCAGCAATTGCATTTTCACTTGTATCTGTACCTTGTCAAGTAAATGGAACCTTCATCCTAACTGTGATTTTTTGCTGCATATGTAAAATAAATGATAGGCATTAATACTAATGATCCTTTTGTCTCATACACTTAGACTTTACATCCACTACACAGCCACCTCACTTAATTTTCAAGATGACAACAATGTTGGCACTGATTTACTTTTAGCAGAATTTGATAATGCTCAATTAGCCTTCTGCTCTAATTAATTTTTGGTGCTCATCAGTATTGCCCTCTAATTTACCATGAGTGCTTAAAATAAAGTAGTAAGGAATAGGCATACCTTATTAGCTTTTTTCATTCTGCAGCCCCTAGATCACTTGAATCTAAAGGAAAAGGAATCTGTGGATCTTGCCCTCTTCCTCCGCGTACATTTTGTAGGTATCACAAAATCTCCAGACAACCAAATTCAATGCACACATATTAACAACCACTTTGGAAACCATCGTGGGAGATAGGATCAGTCAGCCTGATGGATCTGCCTGGTTTGCATTTAAAATCAGTCATTTGGTAAAATCAGTCCTTCTAAATGTAGCGCTTTATGTTACAGACAACCGAGAGAGGTAAGTACTCGCAAAGGCTCCTGAAGGAGCTCCTGAGCAGTTCATTTCTGTGCCTGGACTAGACAGGTGGGGTTTGCCCACAGAAGGCTTTAGAGGCTACCTCCTTCCATACAGAGAAGAGAAGTAATCACAGGTCAAGGTGGAAATCATAATAAATGTTGGGTCACATTGCTTCTGGTGTGGTGCCATCACCAGGGCTACTAATTTTCCAACCACTGCAAATGCTACCTTTCTCAGTAAAGCAGTTATTTAGAAAGCCAGAACAGCATTCTCTTGCTCTGAGTGCTGTTTCACTGCATATTTTATGTTACCATACAAACTACCATTTTTATTTCATTTTCCCTCTAAAATAAGTGATAAGGTACATCCGCCTAATTCTAAACCAAATTCTGGAGGTGAGGTTTTTTTGCTTTAGCATTTTCACAAACTGTCAGTGATGTCAGAAATAGAATGGCTTAAAAGTCAGACTTAAGACAGCCTTGTATAAGTTAGAAACAATCTCTCTTGGTCAGGAAACTCACTAAATTAGCTTTGGTATAACTCAGACATTATTAACATAAAGTAATTTTTAGTGTCACTTTTTTAACAATCAAAAACAATAGCATGTGTACGTCCTAGAAAAAGAAAAGAACAGATTTTACTAATTTTAATGTACATTTTAATCTACTTCTTTGCTCTAATTAAACATAAGGTATCAAGATGTTGCTTTTATTTACCCATTTTAGAAGTTTTAATGTCAATTTTCTTCCTTTATACCATTAGTATACTTTTGAAAGTACTTAATACTTAAGTGTACTTAAGTACACTAATAGTGTACTTAATAGAAACATAAAAATTTTTATTTTGAACACTAGCTTTTGAAATGTTCATTATTGACATGCTGGCTAATTCTAATTCTTTTTATATTGATATAATCTAAAAAGTTTTGCTCCTTATGATTAATTTATCTATTTATTATTAATAATTAAGACCCAGTTTGTCTGTTACTTTTCAATGAAGACAAATTATTTTCATTTATTATAATATTTTAAAAATGTCTTTTACCTAATATCTATTGTATTTTAATAAACATTTTTCAATAAAAAGCAGCTCAGCCAGGTATTGATACTGTCTGCCTGCACAATGTAGTCCATTAGAGTACAGTTTGTGATTGTTCAAGCACCAAAATAGATATGTTCCTATCTACAGAGAAAATCATGGTTATCTATGCCATCAGAAATTGCTGTCTGCTGTTGCTTAACCAGGTTTCACCCCCTGTATAATCGTGGTCTCAATCTGCTTCCTGAAAGACACCTCCTAAATTCAAACTTTTTTTGGTATTTAAACAAGATCAGTATCTGGATACCTCTTTCCATCTGCCTGGGAATAAATCTCTGCATTTCTTGAAGAAGTCATTCAATTGGAAGTTGAATTCCTCTGAGTTCAAGTGGATAAGAAGGCAAATTTCTTTAACATTGAGATTAATTTATCATTAGAACAAGTTACAAAGGATGTGATGGATTTTGCTGTACTTTACAGCTTTCACTTAAGTCTGATTGTTTCCAAAAGTATATGACTGACTTGAAGAAAATGGTATAATCACAGAATGATTTGGGTTGGAAGGGAACTTAAAGATCAAGTTCCAACTTCCCTGCCATGAGCAGAGACATCTTTCACTGGAGCAGGTTTCTCAAAGCTCCATCCAACCTGACCTTAATCACTTAAGGGATGGGGCATCTACAGCTTCCAGTGTCTCACCACCCTCATTGTAAAAATATGTTCCTTATATCTAAATCTGCCCTCTTTCAGTTTAAAACAATTACCTCTGTCTTATCATTGTAAGTCCTGGTAAAAAGTCTCTCTCCATCTTTCTTGTAAGCCTCCTGTAAGTACTGAAAGTGACAGTAAGATCTTCCTGAAGCTTTCTCTTCTCCAGGCTGAACAAGCCCAACTCTCTCAGCCTGTCCTCGTAGGAGATGCTCCAGTCCTCTGAGCATTTTCGTGGCCCTCCTCTGGACTCACAGGACCATGTCTTTCCTGTACTGGGGACCCCAGAGCTGAATGAGGTACTCCAGGTGGAGCAGAGTAGCAGGGCAGAATCACCCCCCTCCACCTGCTGGTCATGTTTCTTGTTATGCAGACCAGGATATGGTTGGCTTTCTGGGCTGCAAGTGCACACTGCCAGCTCATGTCCAATTTTTCATCTACCAATATTCCCAAGTCCTTCTTTGCAGGACTGCTCTCGTCTCCCAGTCTGTACTGCTACTGCTAACTGCCCTCATTCAGGTGCAGGACTCTGCATTTGGCCTTGTTGAACTTCATGAGGTTCACATCAGCCCACTCCTCCAGCCTGTCTACTGAATGACATCCCTTCCCAAAAGCGTATCAACTGCACTACTCAGGTGAGTGTCATCCGCAAATTTGCTGACAGTGCACTCAATCTCACCATCTATGTCATTAATAAAGATACTGAACAGCACCAGTCCCAGTAGACACCCCTGAGAGATACTACTTTTTACTGATCTCCATTTGGACATGAAGCTGTTGATTGCAACTCTTTGGATGCAGCCATCCAGCCAATTCCTTACCCGTCAAAGAGTCCATCCATCAAACTCGTATCTCTCCAATTTAGTGACAAGGATGTTGTGTGGGACCATGTCAAAGGCATTACAGAATTCAATATAGATGACATCAGTTAATCTTCCCTTATCTACCAATGCAGTCACTCCATCGCAGAAGGCCACCAGATTAGTCAGGCACAATCTGCCCGTTGTGAATCCATGCTGGCTATCTCTGATGACCTCCCTGTCAACCATATGCCTTGACATAGTTTCCTGGAGGGTCCATTCCATACCCTTACTGGGCACAAAGGTGAGGTTGACTTGTAGGTAGTTCCTAGGGTTCTCTTTTTTTACCCTTTTTAAAAATGTGTGATGTTTCCCTTTGTCCATTCACTGGTAACTTCACCTTACTGCCATAATTCTCAAATACTGTGGAAAGCAGTTTAGTGACTACATCTGCCAGTTCCTTCAGGACCCTGGGATGTGTCTCATAAGGTCCCATGAATTTGTGTATGTTCAGGTGTCTAAGACCTTTTCCTACAATGTGTGTGACTTTATTCCCCTAGTCCCTGCCTTGAGATTCAGGTACTCAAGATATATGGGAGGAGCAATTGCCAGTGAAAGCTGAGACAAAAATATTATCTCAGCCTTCTCCGTGTCACTTGTCACCACCTCCCCGTCTCATTTACCAGGGGGATACAATTTCTTTTAATTTCCTTTTCTGACTAACATACTTATAGAAGCCCTTCTTACTATTCTTCATACCTCTTGCCAAATTTAGCTCCAACTATGCATTCCTACACTCCTGAGCAATATTCCTATATTCTTCTCAAGATGTGTGTCCTGCTTCCACTGTGTGTGCATTGTGTTTCAGTTGGACCAAGAGGAACTTACTCAGGCATGCTGGCATCCTGCCTTCCTTGCCTCATTTCTTGCAAATGGGCATTGAGAGCTCTTCTGCTCTAAGAAAAATATCTTCAAAATCCTGCCAGCTCTCTTTCACTCCTTTATTCCTGAGGGTATTTTTTCTGGGGTACTCCCAGCCACTAGTACCTTAAACAACTGAAAGTTTGCTCTCATAAAGTTTAAGGTCTCGACTATACTTCTCACCTAGCCTATATTCCTCGAGATCATTAATTCCACCAGGGCATGATCACTGCAGCCTAAGCTATCATCAGTCTTGACCTCTCCTTGAAGTTCCTCTGAGTTGGTGAGCAAAATGTCCAATAATGTATCTCTTCTGGTTGGGTTTTCTGTCAACTGGATTAGGAAGTTATCCTCAATGCACTCCAAGAATCTCCTAGACTGCTTGGCACTTCGCCAGCAGATGTCAGGTATTGGACCCAGTGTAAAATCATGGTGTTAAATTCTGTAGCATGTCACTTAAGAGTTAAAGAAGATTTTCACATTGTTCCCACCTAAACCTGGAAATATGAGCACCTCTTAGCCGTATATTCTAAGATATTCCAGTTCAATACCTGATATTCAAATTGCAGTAACACTAATTTTATTTAAACGAGACGGCAAAGATCAGAAAAGATACATTCAAAAGATGTTCATCTGCCTTTGTAAAAATAGTCAAAAATAATTACATTTCTAGTCAACAACCCTTCCAGAGCTGAGGAGATATTTCGTCTTTCAGTGACCTTGGTAATATTCACCATGAGTCCAGAAAGCCTTAATATGTCTGTGACAACATCAGCTCCAGTGTGAATTAGGTTATTAGCCTCCTTAATTTGTATCATTACCAACTGTTTACAAAGCCTGTGTCTTTTTAAGATGGTGATTAAAAAATACTTTTAACAAACATTTTTCAGTTGAATCACAGCAAACCCAACCACTGTTGTCTTATCTCACATTTTGTTATGGAAAATTATATAATTAATCACTTCAGTGAATTACATCTGAATTACAGTACTGAATTACTCTACCTGAATGATATGCTTCACCTTCAGCATCCTTTTCTACAGGTCCATCAGCATCACTGTGTCTAAAACTATACATACAACACATTTACCTCCCTGTGTATCCACGTGCAGTCCATGTCTCCCCAAACACCAACATCAGGTCTTTCTGACTGGCCTGTCAGTGTAGGACCTTTCCTTTGGATTTAGAATAATGCCAAACAAGAGACACTGAATGGTGAGACGTTTGACTCACTGAAATATAAACATCTCTGCTGGAAACAAGCTAATAACAAAATAACATAATCATTAGCTTATTAAGGTTATTCAAAACGTTGTCAAGGAATGTTCTTGTTCCTAAAGGAAATAAAGTATTTGCCTGTGTGTCCCTTGTCAAAAATGTATAGTCTCTTTAAAGAGAAGCTGGTCTCTGAATGAGTAATAATGACTCAACTTTTTCTGCGCCTTTAAGCATTTAAGTTAATAACTATCAGTATCCAATGTAAAATTTACCACTTTGAAAGTCAGTTTAAAAACAATCTTCTGATGTGGCCATGTAATTTTGGGTTTGGGGTTTTTTTCCTCTTTAATTTTTCTTCCTTCTGGATTCTGGAGGAAAAGCATTGCCTTCTACTAAGTACTGCAGAGGTTAATAATATATTCAGCTTGAATAAAACAAAAAGCAGAGTAATATTTGGCACATACAAGGATATAAGAGCACATTAAATGAATGCAAAGAACTGCCAGCTGAAAGGCAACAGTTGCATAATATTACCAGAGTAATGAGAAGTGTGCTACATATTAATAAATATGTGACCTTTTTATCTTGATTATTTAAAAATCGTGTTATTTTAAAAAATGAATAAACAAACGCCTTGTTTATCCTTACATAAAACCATAGTTTTACTTGATGGACTATGTAGAATGATTTCGCTATCGGTAAAGTGGAATGCTGCTGTACAGGTCATTGTAGCGTTTGTCACACTGATCTGGTTCTCTCATTATTTTCAAAAACTGCACATCAGGACAATCATCTTTTAAGCTAAAGCCAAAGCTGTAAAAAGGGTATGCAAGTGAGTTCATTTATACTTAACGAAATTTTAAATTCCCAAAAGAAAAATATAGTTAAAATTAAAGAAGAAGTAAAAGAGAAAAGAAAATCTGTACAAGTAAGATTGCATTTAACATTGTTATATACTTTAATGAGACACAGTTTCTTATTTAAAGTTGTAAAGATTTGATTAATGTTTTATTATCCATATCATTAATAACCATAACTGCAACTTCAGAGGATTCATATTAAAAAAAAAAAAGCCAGGCAGTATTTGAAACTGCAAAATTAAAAAAGTGGTCTACAACCTCTCCATTTCATTTCTCTTCTATTATTAATTATTTATTGGATGCTAAAGCCTCTGGGACAATTCAATACAAGTAATTTATATTATAAAATAAGCGCTGACGGTCAGTTAACCTAATATGGCCTAAATGACTCAGCTTATTACGAGACAATTTATCAACTTTCCAGCAAGAGACGAATTGTCCCAGGTACCCACAGCTCAAACACTTGAGTCCTGCTGTGTCTTGTAGAGATGAAACCCTGAGCTGCCCCGGAGTCCCACGCAGAAAGTGGTGGTGTTGTGAGCCCGCTGCAGTAGACACGGCACAGAGGACACTGTCAAGGGACTCATACAGTCCCACAGGCTCAGGGAAAGCAGCATTGCTCAGGCTCAGACAGGGAGAGCTAACTGCCAAGGGCACTGGGCACTGTAGCCTGATGAGCTATGTGGAGAGTTTCCCTGGTAAATCTGGCACTTATCAAGGAGACTGTAGAAACCCTGGCTGAATCCATCAATAACATGCCTCAGGTTTCTTTGTCCCCCACCTCTCATCTGCCAAACTGAGAGACAAAACCATCTTCCCCCCAGTTGCACATTTCTCTTGCAATAATTACCCTATAAAGCATCAAAGCTGCTGGTTTTTGTAAAGGGTATAGTTTATACAGCCACAATGGCAAATACAACAGGCAGAAGTGCAGTGTATTATTAATCTTTCCAGAGTCTTAAATAGCTATTACAACAAACCTAAACAAACTGGTCTCTCTTCCCCCCACAGACGTATAAACTGGTTACTTCAATGGGAGAGGGGGAACTGGCCTACCTTTCCTCATACCAATCATTTTGCAAGATGAGGTTTTTTTCCTGCATACCAGCAATCAGATACCTCAACTCAAACTAAAACCATGATTGAAGAATACAGATCTCAGGAAACGTCATGCTGTGATAAAGCAAAAGGCATATGAGATGTGTAACAGTGAGGGATAAACAGTCCATGTGCAAATCATGCTGATAATCTCCTTCCTTTCCCCCCTATTTCTTATTATTTCTATTGCCACAGCTATTTGCATTCCAGTAGCTCCTACTGGCTCCAGCTAAAGTTGAGCCTCCATTGTAATAGACACTCTGCAGAGCCATGTAACATTTTCAAGTGTATAGAGAAGATAAACAAAACATGCGATAAATGTCGTATTATTGTTCCTGGTCCATAAATGGGTAGCCAAGGCTCAGAAAAATCAAGTGACTTGCTGAAGTGCACAAAGGAAGTCTGTGGTAGAGACAGCAAGTCACCACAGCTGTCTCACGTTGCACTTCTGTGGCCTGAAATCCAGGATTGTTTTTGTCTGGTTTTGGCACCTTTACCACCCATTCTCAAGGACAAAAGCTTGCTTGTAGGAGACCTGAGTATCATGCAGAGAATTGATATGGTGTAAAGCCTGAGTATGATATAAAAAGATATCCGTTTCTTTTAAAATATCCAATAAAAAAGCCATCAGGGTTTAGAATAGAGCTATGTTCCCGGTAGCTTAGTAGGCACTACAGATTCTTGAAATTAGTGGAGGACTAGAAAAGAAAATATTAAAAAACTGCAACACTCTGAGGTAGGTATTTTAAACAATTCAAAGCAGTTTGTAAGACATTACTGTACTGATTTGTTCTCTATCAGTAGCGGCATAAGCATCAAACCTAATTTTGCTGCTAACGAAACTAGCAAAACTTACGGACAAAATGTGTATTGCAGAAGGAGAGACTTGACTGAGCTATTATCAGAAAGGACACCTTTCCTGACTGAAACAATCTCCTAGTTAATCTACCATCATAAATCATAGCATATTACTATTTTCTGGTCTTTGCAAGAGGTCATCTTCAAGTAACTGTGGTACTACATCATATGGTGGACTCTTTGGTTTTCTTTAGAATGAGTAGACACATGTTAACATTTATCTTTTGTTTATATCTTGAGCTTAGTTTCTGCATTTGAGTTCATTCTTTTCGGGATGTATTCAAATGATAGACAATGCATCATTCTTACACTGATCCATTCACTGGTATTGTATTAAGAAAGCATTGTATACTCTGAATAGGTTAATTGGTTGGTAGCTTAATCTAAGTGGGAAACTGTTGAAGACAATAAGTATTTTTTTTAACCAGTGGCATTATACACTGAACTATTTTGTTCATTTGTGTATGCGTTTCTCTTTCTCCTTTTCATTTCAGAATGCTATTGTATTTTGCTTTTATTTGCATGGGCTTCTGTAAGAATGTTGCTATTAACTTATTAGACCGGAAATAGGTCGGACTGCTTGCTAAATGCTGACTGTTTTCTTTCCACTGAATTCTCTGCATGCAATTTGGAATTCTGTTTCTAATAAGATTATCAAGGAAATAATGAAAACGGGTAGGATTGTTCTGCTAGCAAGTTTCCTTGGTGATTAATGAACTAAATAATAATGTTTCTCTCTATGGTCAAATTCTGCCTCCAGCTGCACCAGTGAGAAGCCAGAAGTAACTCCCTTGATGCCAATTGAGCTAGTCTAGATTCACTACGGTGGATTTAGTTACTGTGGTATAAATGATCAGAGAATTTGACTTCACATGTGTCAATAGTTTAAGGCTTGTTCGTGGTTTGTGGGTCCTTCTTTGAAAAAATTGTGTACTGCATAGCCTCAAAAATCACACAGCCGAGATCCTTCCTAACAGGAGCAAGGAAGTCTCACTTTAACCATAAAGCACAAGAAGAGAAGAGGGACTGACTGTGAGGTGGGCTTACATGTGTGAGGAATGGTGAGGAATAATGGTTTCAATCCACCACCCTCACTCTGGATGCAGGGTTCCTTGCAGACCAATGCATGTACACACTGGGTAATGTTTTCCAACCTGAAACCTTACCGTTTATACAGGGTCTGGATGTAACATCTACTGGGCAGGGTGGGAATAAACTGGAAGCTGTATGCCATTTCTCTATAAGACTCAGTAAAACAGAACAGAGTAATTTTTGTCCCTGGACACAAAGAGCAGATCTAGAACGAGTTCTGGGTGGCACATGTTTCAACATAGTAACTCTTCCCTACATAGATCAAACAATTAAGTTTAGATAAGCACATGTCATCTGCCTGAAGGTCCATTTTCAGATTATCAATCAAGTAAGCCTGCCTAAGATCCCCTTGTTCTCCCAAGAAAGCTTAATGAGGAATAAGCCATGATCCGTTTGCCCATTCCCTAGGGCTTGTCAGCTTGGAGAGTGGGTTGGTACTAAGATAGGTCGGTAAGAAAGTGCCCCAGAAAGAAGGGGGAAATCAAGTAAAAAACCTGAAGCTGTATAGAAGGAATGGTCCTCACAGGCCCCCCCCAAAAAGCACCCTTTGCTTATTCTTCAGCATTTTTCCATACTGAAGACAGACATTTCAAAGGTATTTTCACATAATTTTCTTTTAAAGGTAGATAGACACAAACAAAATACACCATTCAAACTCAACAGTCTCTTTAACCTCCTTCATTTTTTTCATTGCAATTTTGTTTCAGAAATCCAGAGGTACTTTGTTTAGGTTTTTTTTCTTTCTTTCTTTTCTTTCTTTACTAAAGACAGAAAGGGTAGACACTACCTCTTCTCTCTAATTCCAGCATAGTTTTGGACAATGAACCATGGAAGTTCAAATTTTAAAAGTTGTTCTACAAGGTGATGAAGTTTTTTTCTACACCTATCTTTTGTTACCATGTGTGGAGACTGAGGATTGACAGCACGCTTTTCTTTCTCTTAAGTATACACTCTCAGTCAAGGACTTGATTAGCACATTTTTTTGCCAATAAAATGGGCTGTAATTAGCTTTTAATAATCGGTGTGTTTTTGCAATATCAGCATGCAATTTAGACACTTGAGGTATTTTAAAAGCTGTATTCAGGAGCTCGGTACCACCTATTACATTTGGGGCAAATAAAGCTTTTAGAATAATGTTTGGAAAAGCAGCACCCTGTAAATATAAGGTGGTGTTGCACCATATGGAGACTGGCTCTATGACATATGGTTTGAATTAACAAGTTTAAAACTGTTAGGATCAGTTTTTCTTTCACTGAAGGCAAAAAGAAAAAAAAAAAACCCGCAAGATACATACAGTTAAATAAGCTTCAGTAGCGGATACAGACCCAGCTTGTGCCAACATGTGCTAATTCAGTTCAAATACTACTTAGACTATACTAGTTGATTTTGGGTTTGTTTTGTTTAGGTTGGTTTGTTTTTTTTTTTAAGCAAACAGTATTGCCAGCTGCAAATGTGTTTTATTAGTGTTAGTACAAGGACCATTGTCACCACCGCCATCGTTATGATTGTAGTACTCATTAAAATAAATGATTGGTCGTGGTTTTGTATTAAAACTATTTGAAAAGACAAGGCTGAATGATGAAAACAAAGGATGGAAGTGGGTCTTCTGATCTCACCTAATTGAATCTTTGTTGGCTGAATTGATCTGAAAAAAGTTCAAAGATCTGGGATCCATATTACACAAACATTGTTTCATTTAATCAAAACACTCTTTGAAGTGCCATGCTTGCAGACCACCTGTAGCTTTGAAATCTGAAGTCATAGGAAAGCTTCCCTGATGGTCCAGAGTTATGATATGCCAGAGAAAAATAAAAACAGAAAAGAGAGAGGTCCGTGAAAATCTATTTTGTTTCAAGATTTCTCTTAAGCATCTTTTTACCTATGTCTATGCTAAGTCACATTGAGCAGCAAGCAAAGCACTTGGCACAAGAGAGTGCATATTTTTTTATGTGCTTTCTGGCTTATTTCACGACGTTAGTTGTTGTTGCGTTTAAAGACGGTTTCAAAGACAAAAGAGCTGTGAGGTTAATCTTGGTCAAAAATAAATACAGTAATACTGTGAGAACTTTGCTTCTCAGGACTTGTCTTGCATCTGAGAAAGTTCAGCTCTGCACCAAAACAAGAAACAAAAGAAAAACCAAGAATCAAAATGAAACATACAGGGCCAGAATTGCCTCCAGGCATGCAGGTTATTGGCACAAAATATCTGCAACATAGCATCGGTGGATGCTGCTCACTAGCTTCAAAAAGGTAAAATTTCAGACCTTCATATCTAATGTGTCAGGCTGGATGAGCATTCTCCAATCCTGTTTTCCTAGGAGTTTCTATCTGGAAAACATAGTGGGGACATGACTGGCATGCTCTGCTTTTCAGCAGTCAGCAAGCATGGTGTCTTGCCTTTGGAATCGTAACCATCCAGTTTAATTTAGAGAAGCTCAGAAGTTGCTAAGGACCGACAAAAAAAAAAGCACAGGATCACTGAATTATAAGTAGTAGCCTGTTATTTATAGCCTGCTATCTGTAACTCAACCTGTGTTGGCAAAAGCTGAGAACTTGGGCCAATTTTTCTTCTCAATGACTCAAATCTCAGAGAGGAAAAAAAGTAAACACACTGAAAATGGCATTAGAAGAGATTAAGTTTTCACAGATACAGTTTACGCTTAATTTGCCAGTATTGGAACTATGGGAACACAATCCTGTAGACCTACCTGGAAACTGATAATCCATTTCTATGTTTTTCAGATAATTCCTAATATCATCCAGATATTCCTCCCTGTATAATCAATTTCTCAAGTTCACACATCCATTTTCAAAATCTCATGTTCCAGATAGAATTAAAAAAAAAAAAAAAAAAGGATTTCCTAAATCTGGTTAGGTTATTTGGCTACACACTGCCATTAAAATTAATCCTTTTCTGGTTTAGAATATCCTACCCTATCCTATCCCCAGGCTGCACCCTAATATTGTAATGATGCTCTAACCTCCGTAGGAAAAAGAAGGGGCAAAACCAAAGTGTGTTGGTCTACCTGAGGGATTCATAACACATGAGTTCCTAGGATGTTCAGAGCAAATAAAGATCTGTGCTCTTCAATACTATGTGAACTATATATTTATTGCAACGTAAATGGTCAAGGGTTTTTTTTGTATGTAACCTAGGTCTCTCTATATATGAAACTTCTCAAAACAAGGTGCCTAGGGCAGAGCTTCTATGTTAGAGTAAAATGATCAAATAATAATGTTATCAATAAAAGAGAATACAAACATGCTACGCTTTGGGTGCCATTTTAGTGATAATGCGTGAAACAGGTCTGTGTGAATGCAAAATGTTGAGAAATGTCGGGGCACAGGATCCATACCTGTGCTAACCATAACGTGAAAAGCCTGTGGTCCCCTGACTAATTGTTTATCACAACACAGTTAACAGTTTTCAAATAAACTGTTGATACGTCATCTTATTCTACAAAATACAGTATTATAGCACAAAAGAGACTAAGGTTTATAAGAATATATGCATGTACTGTCACGTAATTATACGCATATCGTATAAAGGCAATGTAAAACAATAGAAATGTAAATATTACATATTATTTCTGTGGTGGGTTGACCCTGGCTGGAGGCCAGGTGCCCATCAAAGCTGCTCTGCCACTGCCCTCCTCAACTGGACAGGGGAAAGAAAATAGGCTTGTGGGTTAAGGTAAGGACAGGGAGAGATCGCTCACCAATTACTGTCATGGGCAAAACAGACTCAGATTAGAAAAATTAATCTAATTTATTACCAAACAAATCAGAGTGGGATAATGAGAAATAAAACCAAATATTAAAACACCTTCCCCACTCCTTTCTTTTTCCAAGGCTTAACTTCACTCCCAATTTCTCTCCCTTATCTCCCCAGCAGCACAGGGGGACAGGGATGGGGGTTGTGGTCATTTCATCACATGTTGTCTCTGCCACTTCTTCCTCCTCAGTGGGAGGACTCCTCACACTCTTTCCCTGCTCCACCGTGGGGTTCCTCCCACAGGAGACAGCCCTCCATGAACTTCTCCAACATAAGTCCTTTTCACAGGCTGCCGTGCTTCGCAAACTGCTCCAACATGAGTCCCTTCCATGGGGTGCAGACCTTCAGGAACAGACTGCTCCAGCGTGGATCCCCCACAGGGCCACAAGTCCTGCCAGCAAACCTGCTCCAGTGTGGGCTCCTCTCTCCATGGGGCCACAGGTCTTGCCAGGAGCCTGCTCCAGCATGGGCTTCCCATGGAGTTACAGCCTCCTTTGAGTGTATCCACCTGCTCTGACATGGGGTCCTCCATGGGCTGCAGGTGGATATCTGCTCCACCATCAACCTCCATGGGCTCTAGGGGGACAGCCTGCCTCACCATGGTCTTCTCCAGGGGAATCTCTGCTCCAGTGCCTGGAGCATCTCCTCCCCTTCTTTCTTAACTGACCTGGGTGTCTGCAGGGCTGTTTCTTTCACATATTCTCGCTCCTTTCTCTGCCTGCAATTGATCTTGGTGTTTTACCCCTTCTTAAATGTGTTATCCCAGAGGGACTACCACCATTGCTGATGGGCTTGGCCTTGGCCAGCAGCAGGTCTGTCTTGGAGCTGTCTGGCATTGGCTCTATCAGACATGGGGGAAGATTCTAGCAGCTTCTCACAGAAACCACCCCTGTAGCCCCCCCACTACCAAAACCTTGATATGCAAACCAAATACAGTTTCATAACATCTTTGAGATCTCTGTCTTTCATATTCTTCTTCTAACTGGACTATAAAGCCCAGTATTTAAAATAAAGCAAGCATAATAGTTTTATATGCAAACACGTATTGGAAATCTACAATATGGTGACTCATAAATATAAGAATTCGCCCTGTGCATCTACCGAAGTTACATGTGTAAAAATTGCTGTGTTTGCCCTTTCAGAAAAAACGCATCCCTTAAACTATTGTCCTAGAATGTACACAATATATGTCTGCAAGTGGCTTTTATATATTTGTGTCCTGCATGTCACAGTCAACATGTATTTTGGGGCTGTCATGAAATGCTAAAATGTTCATGTACAACAGATTTATTAAATATAATAGCTACCTCTGTGTATGAAGGTCTAGATAGACAGATAGATGGATAATTTTGGCAAATTAAATCCTCTTTCTTTGCTGATAACACATCTGCCAGCAAGTGTACTGTGTGACAGACATTTGCCCTTCTCTGCATCAATACCTGATAGTTAGGCAGAAAAGAGGCAACATCATATTAGCATATCTATTTCCCTCTCTTTCCTCTACAGGTGCTAAATAATTAGTACTGGTTGAATTATTCACTGCAAATAATATTCATTGTGAATTTAGCCGTTTGGTTTTTTTGGTGGGTTTTTTTGTTTTGTTTTGTTTTTTTAATTTTGCTTACAAATCATTCAGGAGGCAATCCTGAATTCTGCAAATATATTCACTACTCATAACTATTCAACAGATACTTGGACAAAGTTCTTTTGACCTTGTTCTGGTTATGGCTGAGACAGAGTTAGTTTTCTTCCTAGCAGCCGATACAGCGCTGTGTTTTGGATTTAGTAAGAGAACGATGTTGATAACACACATAGTTTTAGTCGTTGCTGGGCACTTGTAGTGTCAACACCAAGTCAAGGACTTTTCAGCTTCCCAGGCCCTACCAGATGCACAGGGAGCTGGGAGAGCACAGCCAGGGCAGCTGGCCCAGTCTGGCCAGAGGGACATTCCCCACCACGGAACCTCATGCTCCGGACCGAGCTGGG
>VWZZ01001635.1:172528-235627 GCA_013399095.1 Psophia crepitans | reverse complement strand
TGATTCTATTCTATTCTATTCTATTCTATTGTGATGTATGACTGGCAAAAGCAGATTCCATGGTTTCTCTGTTTTTGTTGGTAGACTTTAAATTTAAAAAAAAACCAAGTGAAAAGTACTAACTCGCAAATAATCCACACCTAGAGTAAGTTTTCTGGCTCCTAAGCATTTTTGAGACTTTTGAGATTAGCAAACAGAAATTAGAGAGAAATAAGAAATTTGTGAATATACTAGTGAATCTATTCTTCATTTTTGCACCACCACTACATAATAGCTTAAGTCTAACCAAGCATTATTTGGAGAATAGGAGTTATGGTATGACTGTCTCTGTATCTGTAGTAATTGAGTTCTACTCTAGAATGCAACTGTATTAGAAGCCGTAAATATTAAGATAATCTAATAGAATAGCATAGGCAAAACTTCACAGCAGACCTGATTGCAGCTAACTGGGGTAAGCATGGCTACTTACTTCTTTCCAGCATTCCTGTCTGGAGTTTTCTATCTGACTTCAAAGCTGACAACTAAGGGTTTCTTCATAAGCAGTATAAGTTTACCACCAGTGTATGCATATACAGATATGCATGTCACCTATCGTTCCAAACTAGACAGAAACCTCAGAAAATCTGAGCTGAGAGAAACTGTAGGAAAACAAAAGAAACGAAAATGTGTTTATAAGACAACTTTAGAACAGAGGTTACTATTGGCTTGCTTACAAGTGAGGCATCTCTAAAGCCTGTATTAAAAACATTGTTCTCTGATCTGGAGTTCCTAAGCAGATAGAAGTCAAGGGCTGTATAGCAAGGACAGCCATGCCCAATTTCTTCTAATCACAAAAAATAGAAGAAGCGAATCTTAAAATATCTGCCAGTCACTCAGCACTGTATTCATTCAGCACAGGAGGACAAATTATAACAAAGTCTATTGCACTCCAGCTTCTTCTATCCTTATGCATTTTTTTAAAGGCTTCACACTCTCTCTTACATATGAAAAGAGGAAAATTCTGCTGATTTTTTTATCACTATGAATGAGAAGAAATTCTGCTCAGTTATGGACATCCTGCAGGTTAACCCCTGCCGAGTCTATTTGCTGAGTCTTGAGAAGGTTACTGGAGCAGAAATATCACCTACCCTTCCATACAGAGTGACTACATGGCTTGAAAAAGTTAACATTTCAAGATTACACAATATTGAGTTCTATGTGCAGCCTTCCAAGTATGTAAATTCCTTGCATTTTATCAAATGGAATATAATCAGGTGGTCTAATGTCAGCCGGCATCCAAAGGTAATTGCTTTTTGGAAGAAAAAAATAATAATTTTGCAATATTCAGCACAACGTTCTTTATCATTTTCAGCTAGACTAGTTTTATTTTGAGGCCCTGTGTATTTTAATCTGTATTAGAAACATTGGTAAATCATTTTTTCTCTAAAGCAGTGTCAGCTTTTAGTGAGGGTTTTTGGCCTTTCTGTTGATGAAGAGCAATAGGGCAAAAGAAACACTACAGATCCTTTGAGCCCACAGACATTACTAACAAACATATTGAGATACATGTTGTTACCCTGAAACAAACACAAAGAATTAGACTCATACCTTTTTCAAGATGTAACGGATACTGATACAAAAATCCCCATGGGTGATTGAATGGGTTCCAATAAACAGAAGTGTCTGAACATCAAAATAAAAATGTGACACTTCAGTAAACTCCTTCAAGACAAAGCCAAGTTCAATATGACAAGACCTGCAGATTCCCATAATTTCACTGACTAGGACACAAGGGAGAATGCAACTAGTCTGAAGCTTGGAAATTCTTCCTGTGAGACTTCTTTAGACAGGGGAGGAAGCTTCCCAGGAAAAAAAAAAAAAAAAAAAAGATGCAATTTATTCACATCCAGAATTTGCTTGTGGCCACTTGTTTGTCCTAGACAGCACAAATCCTTCACGGGCACTTAAGCTACTAGTGACTTGTTGGTATTGTGCTGAAGACACATGCTTTATGCATGTAGAAATGAGCTTGCATTAATGATCATTTTTTAGAAAAGCATGTGAATAGACAGGCTGCAGTAGTGCCCTGTATTTAATTTGATCTGACTAGCTATTGCCAGAATGGTCCATCCTATTACTCTAACCATCTTCTCTTCTGGCCAGGCATTTCCTCTATTTTCTGTACTGCAGTAGTGAAAAGGGGCTGGATCAGACAGTCTTATTTTGGAGTTAGCTTTCTATAGATTCAGGGAACGGGAATCTAAAAGAAAAGAGACTGTGAAGACAGGGGACACCGTTTTCAGCAGTATCTGCACTACCTAGGAAAGAATGTGAAACTGCACCTTTGGGTTTTGGGTGCTTATTGATGTCAGAGTAGACTGAAGACATATCAAGAGAAACACCTTTGTTCACTTCAGAAACTTGTTTCCAAGGGCTCAAATTTCATAATTCCCAGCTCCCTCCTAATGCAGGAGTGCAATTGTGCCTGACTGTGATTGGAACAGAAATTAAGGAACCAGATGTAGGTAACTGCAGGCCTGTTGAGGCCTTCAGACAAGAGTTGGTAGAAGCAGGTTTAGACCAGAAGCATGCACTGGCAGCAGCATGACATCGGTTAATCAAGTTCTCACTTTGTAGCACTTCCGTCGGCTGACATACTGCATGCTGTCAGGCCTAAGGAGCTGAAACCAAAAACTTGTGCCTTTAGTTCAAGTCATCTTGATGGCGTTTCTCCTAAAGCAAAGAGCAGCAATGCTGTCTCCAGCCGTGCTTAAGATGTGTTAAGTTTAAGCTTAAGGACTGTCCAGTTCATAATTGGAGCTCATTCTTATTCATTCAGCATAGCTTTTTCTTTACAGTTCTTTGATCTCACCAGGTCCCATCAAATGTTCAAGCTCAGATGGCACTTTTTGCTACTAGTCTCAGAAACCTGGAATGATTTCTTTTTTTAACCTCCAAACACTTCTGTATAAAAGATTATTTTACTTTTGACTAATTAATTATTGTGAAGCTGAGACAAGACTTACGTTTATTGCACTTAGACAGGTTTTTGAACACAACTTCTGTTGAGCTGAGACCAGATTTTCTTTTTTTATCCTTCCCTTGTGATTGTTTTACACTATGAAGCTGTGGGTAGTTTTGTTCTTATTTGCGCAGGCTCAGCAATATTATATTTTTCTGACCACACAATGTGCTGTTGCAGTCAGTGCTGTCCTCTGTGAGGAGACTTGAAGGCTGGTACTCCTGCAATGGTGTCATTTATACTAGCCAGAGCTCTGAGTTTAACTTATCCCAAGACCTGCCATCTGCAAAGCAGAGGCAAAATTCTATGGCACAACAGAGCAATTTACCCTCCCTATGAATTTCATGTGTATTTCTAATCTTGTATATGTATTTTAAGTGCTTTTCCTTTTCCGTCTAAAAATGGCAATAGTAAAATATCTTCTTCATGTGAAGGATTTCATATTGTGTATTTCTCTGTGTTCCTGGGCATTTTCTCAAGTTGTTTTTCCATATTGTCCTAACGAGCAAACTCCTGTTCTTTATCAGCAAAATAAAAGGAAAAATATATATTTGCTTCCACCATTAGCTTTAAATATTCACTACTTGAAATAACAATTGTATACCAAGCCTGGTAGATGACGCTTAATCTAAAGTGCTTTTTATTAGTGCTCCTGATGGTTTCTTTGTTGCTATCCTGGAGCGCAGGTGTCCTAACAACTCTTAGACTTACTGTACTTGCTTTGGAGTTATCATTCGCAAGCAGATACACGTATTGTCTGCACTATATTAACAAGTAGCCAGTTCATTGTAATGGAAGATTATCTAAATGCACTACATTCTACAGAGGAGTTAGAGTGAGCTGCCTTGCTTTTGTCCGTGTCAACCTTAGATCTTTTGGCAAAAGCAAGTAAGAACCAAATGGGCATTTCTGAGATCATGACCAGAGTATTGGTCTTTTTTTTTTCATCTAGGAGATGATTCCTCCCAAAGTTGGCCAATTCAGATCGATTTGTAACCTAGTTGAGCATGCAGCTTTCATAATTGCCTGACTATGAAGAAAACCAATGGACAAAGTTCTTTGCATGTACCAGTCCTGAGCCGGTAGCCTATTCTCTCCCTGGAAGAGCTTTTAATTGTTTGAATTGTGAAAGAGAACGTGATTATAATTTGCCTTTTGCTTTAATAATATGTTTTTATCATATAGTTAGTTAATAACTTCATGGCTGAATTACTGCTCAATTGTCCACTATGCTTTTCGTTAATTTTTATTTGACTATCCCTTACACTCCTTCTACCGAGATGCAAAATTACAAGGAATTGTTCATTTAGTTATTTTACAGAATGGCCAGACCCAGCCCAAAAACTTTATATCAGTATCAAAAGCCTCCTGAAAATAGATCCAGCTATTTAGAGATCAGGCAGATTATCCTATTTGGAGTTAGTTCATGGAATTAATGAAATTCATATATAAATTGGGAGAGTGGCACATCTTTAAAACTTCCCAAATGTCTAAAGTACTCAATTATTTGCATACCTGAGAAACAATTAAAATAAAAAATAAATAATAGAAGTGGGAACTAAGATATTTTATTTGGGCAAACACAGATTTTATGGGTCTTCTATGACAGGAAATGAATGTTTACAAATGTTTACAAGATGTTTACAAAAATATTATCAGTTTGAATTAGTTTCCTACTTACCTGAATCATTTGAAACATCTCCAGGATCTGGCTGTTGCAGCTGAGATATAAATGTAGTAGATTTTTAAATATACAATGTGGTACTTAGTGATTTTTATTTGTGCTTTCAAGTCCATTAAAACAAACATGGAAATTATTCTTCAGTAGAAAGCAATGGCGGAGTATTCTGTATCTCACACAGAACTACCAGAGATTCCATACATAGACTGCAGCAGTGCGCCATTGTACAATGAGCTTACCAGACTCTTACACACATGGCACCTGTGCTTTATTACACAATGAAAATACTGATGTGAAAGCCATGGCAGGAATTCATCAGGTATTATTTCATAGTATGCATTATCATATGAACAGGTAAATTTAATAAATATCACAGGCATATAAGAATGCAAAGGCTAACAAAAACAGCTGCCAATACCCAGATCCCAAAAATGTCCCTAACACATTTATTGCAATTATTTGTAAAAATGGTTAAATAAATATTTGATTATATGAAATAGGAAAAAATAAGTAAAATTATCAAGTAGAAGAAAAAAGAAAAGCTGATTCCTTTACGTAGGAGATAAAAAACATCTCTTACAATAAGAAGACAAGCAGCTCAACTTACCCAATTTATTAAAAAGGCAGATAAGAAAGAATTTTAACCCTGTGTATAGAAAGGCAGAAACAATACTGGGGTAGGTGAGTGAGGGGCTTCTCAGTCTAACTAACAGAGATATTAAAAGCTATGTTACTGGGAAGATGATATTAGCTTCAGTCCTGGAATAAGGCTCAGTATCCTAGTGCAGAAGGTAATTAAACACTGGAATTACTTAGTAGTTGTAACTAGAGTCGCCATTGCCTGGAATATTTCAAATTAGATCCTTCAGAATGCTGGTGTTGAATAATTTTTCTACAAGAAAAGCTGCCTGGGTTTTCTGATGTCACAGCTGTGTTTTTAGCCTGTGAAACTCTCTTCCTTTCCTTCCTTTACAGAAGATCAAGAAGCTTTCTATTGTCATGGGGACATTTTCAGCTTTACATTAGGACATAAACTACAATGAAATCTCATGCTGGTAGGCACCAAAAGCCTGGAAGGACTAATCAATTGACCAGGTATATTCCCATGCTTAGGTGATAGATCAACTTGGTGTAAGGAAACAATTCCTCTACAAATGTGTATTAGCTGGGTTTTTAGGGTGTTCTATCACTCTCTGCAGCACAGGGGATGGAATTCCCAGGGAACTGTCTTCAGATTGTTATGGCATTTAGGATTTTAAATATATCTGTCTACATGTACGCTGGTAGTTTCCACTATACTTTATACAGAACCAACCCACACAGTTCAGGAGGGTCAGGATGGAGCTGAGCTGACCAATTTCAGGTAGGTGCCTCCTTTAGCTCCCTGGACACCTTCAACTGTATGGACTAAATCCACGTTGTTGTGAAAGCTTTTATACTTAGCTCACATGAAGACAACAACATTTAGTTCTCTAGAGCCTGGATTTTACTTATCCCCACCTTTGGTAGGAACGCACGTGTGTAACACATTTAATCATCTGTCATTGCAGGGCTCTGGCATTGGGAGCACCCTGGTTTGACCTGTTCTCTTCTGGAGACACAAAAAGCTTCAGGATTTCAGTGGAACACAAGCTGTTGGACTCAGTGAGGGGACAGCTACAAGTCTGTGAAATTTAATGGTGTGTAATACATAAGAGATAAGACTAAATGATCTCCTCCAGCTTTTAGTGTTATTATGGTTGTTCAACCCTGAAACACAGGTTGGTGTTACCCTGTTTTTGTCAGATATTGCTGCCTTGAAAAGAACGTAGAATCAAAATGCAGAAAGTGTTTCTTTTTACATTTGTTTATTTAGAGATGCTGGCATTATGGTCCTTCCCAGGACATGGCTAGACATGCAGTTTTCCACTTTTAGAAACAAAATTTTCTCTTCAGTATAAGTTACTCTACAGGATTTTTCGGCTCTGAAGCTTAGAATCAGTTTATTCTTTAAACATAAAGAATATACGCACCTAAAAGGTGCTTGTTGAAAATGTGAAATTAATTGTCAAAGACAACTCCAGGGAGAACAAATGCCTCCAAAAGTACTTAATGATACTTATCATCTATACAAATTTTTATGTTTTCAGAGCACAGCCCAAAAACTCACAGTTAACATTAATTATATTACCACTTGTAAGTGGCAACATTTCAGGGTGCAAAAGCTCATCCAACCTATTTTCCATGAAACTCCGAAGCATGGGATTTGCAAAGCTATAATGGAAGTGGGGTTTTTGTTACCCAGATAACACAGCCATGATCTCAAAATCATTACTTGAGTTAGCCCTCAACTCGAGTGTTTCTGTAGAGGCTGTTAGCTTGGTTGGCACCACATCATCTTACATGCATGAGAGTCTGACCAAAAGCTTCTGTACGCACACATGCACATTCATCTTGCCAGAATTGTGACCAGAGACTTCAGAGTTTCCCACTACTGTGCTCTTTTCACCTGACCTACCTGCCAACTAGATATATAAACAGTTCAAAGATATCAATTTCATCAGTGCTGAATAACATGAAAAATATGAATAATGACAGAATGTCTTTGAAAGGATGGAAAATAGTAATTAAGTAGAAAAGAGAAAGAAAAAAAAGGGAATAATGAGATGGGAGAGGGGAATGACAAGAGTGAAAGAAAAGGAAAGGGAGACCATGGCACTGTAGCTCTGCATGGTTAACCAAGTGAAGGTTTATTTGATATAAAATCAGTGTGAGTTCATCTTCAGGCACAAGGTACGTAACAGAATGCCAAGCAAGGACTGCTGACACTCTCGTGCAGTAATTTCAATTATACATAAAATTTATTTGACCAACGCACAGTTAAGAGTCATCTTTCTTTCTTTTTTTTTTTTTTTCCTAAAGACATTTGCTTTGCTAAATATCCTTAATTACAGGAGAAGAGGGGAGGTCAAATGGCTTTTTAGTACTAAAAAGTAGAATGAATTCCAGAGGACGTGTGAGAGGTTTGCTGTGACTTCAGTCCCAAACATTCAGAGGTTAGTCCAGACCTCTTGATCTCAATGAACTGCGGGGGGAATTTAAATACGAAAAGTTTCATTGCACAGTTCTTGCAATACTATCTCTGTCCTGGCTGAGACAGTTTATAAGAAAAGATTCAATTGAACATTGTTTTAAAAATTTAATCTGACAAAAGTTTTGAGGTTTGGATTTGGTCTTAATTAAAAGATTACGTGACTAACAACAGAAAATCATTTCAGGTAGGTCTGTGCCTTCCCTGCTGTCTTTCAGTCAATGTGCTCCTGAACTGCTGATTTTTTTAATAAGTTTTCTCTTGGTGGTTGCTGAGCAAAAGATATACAACAACAAGGAAGATAGTGACACCATCTATATAGAAAGAGCTATCAAACACACACATTGAACAAACAGGAAAATTACCTGTGTCATTTGCAGTCATCATAGGACTACTTGTCACAAAAGCAGGTAGAGCAGTTTCAAACAGAAGTGCAGTTTCAGAGTTACCACTGTCCCTTTTATTTCTGTAGGGGGTTCATTCAAAAAGACACACTCTGCAGGACCAAGTAGAAAAAGCTTCGATTAGGGCTGTACAGTATGTGACTAAAGGATTTGTTAACCTTAGCGCTTCAAAGCACACTTGAAAATAAGATTCAAATGGGCTCTTTCTTTTGTGGTTCTGTAGTGATAAACGAGTTCTCCATGCACCAATGCTCATGATTACTACTTCTCGAACGTTGTGACTCTGGATGAACGCTGGATCAGTCTAAGTAATGTCCAGCACATTTCATCCATACTAAATAATGTATGTCGTGGCAGGCCTCTCCATTTTGCTTAGGAAAGAGCTGCAAGTCTAGTCATAGCTTTTCTGGGGTTATATCGTCAATCTTCAGGTGCTCCACAGAACTTGTGAAATTTTCCAGTAGAGAAAGGAAGAGAAGGGGAAGGCCCAATGGGTAATCAGTATTTTTTGTTGGGATTTTTTTGTAGGGGTTTTTTTCAGAGAATTTAAAGTTAAGAATAGTTTGCTTTAAGGTTCACTCGTAAGCTATGTTTTAAAACACCTAGGCTTGAATCTCTGCAAGAAGCTTACTTCCTAATGATCAGTTTATGAATTAGTGGAATAATTCATAACATGCCCTTAGGATCAATACCTTTAAATGTGCCTGTGGGTAACATCCCTCACATGATTCATCCCAATATAACAAGTGGAACTATTCAAATACTTAAAGTTATTCACAGGTATAACTGCTTAACAGACCCTTTACTGTTCATACGGAAGTGAAATACCCATTTTGCCATTGGAGCCCACTGAATACATTATATTTAGGGTTCTTCTGATTCAGGCAACAGTGCATCTGAGCAATGTTAAGTACAGCTATTCATCTCTCTTTCTCAGTATAAGAAAGGCTTCCAAAATATTATTCTTCTTCATGAGTGAACACATTCCACACAGGGTACTGGGACATCTCCCTCCTGCAAGGTTTACATGAGCCATCACTCTCACACCTTGTCTGTAACAGAATCATAGAATCATTAAGGTTGGAAGAGACGTCCAGGATCACCTAGTCGAACTGTCCCCCTACCACCTATTACCCACTAAACCATGTCCCTAAGCACCACACCCAATTTTTCTTTAAACAACCCCCCCAGGGACGGTGACTCTACCACTTCCCTGGGCAACCCATTTCAATGTCCAACCACCCTTTCCAAGAAGAAATTTCTCCTCATCTCCAACCTGAACCTCCCCTGGCGCAACTTGCAGCCATTCCCCCTTGTCCTGTCACTAGTTATCTGTGAGAAGAGGCTGACCCCCAGCTCGCCACAACTTCCTTTCAGGTAGTTGTAAAGGGCAACAAGGTCTCCCCTCAGCCTCCTCTTCTCCAGACTAAACAGTTCCAGTTCCCTCAGCCACTCCTCATAAGACCTGTGCTCCAGCCCCTTCACCAGCTTCATTGTACCTCTCTGGACACGCTCCAGGGCCTCGATGTCTTTCTTGTGGTGAGGGGCCCAAAACTGAACATGGCACTTGAGGTGTGACCTCACCAGGGCTGAGTACAGGGGGACGATCACCTCCTTGGTCCTGCTGGCTACACTATTCCTGATACAGGCCAGGATGCTGTTGGCCTTCTTGGCCACCTGGGCACACTGCCGGCTCATGTCCAGGCAAGCGTTGACCAACATCCCCAGATACTTTTCCTCTGTGGTTGGTCCTGGTGACTTAGTGCTTGATTCAGGACTTTGTATCCTGATGGCTTCTTTTTCCTCTTCCAAGAGCTGATTTATCCTCCAATTTAAGTCTAATAATGTAGAGCCTGAAAATTCAGAGCCTTGCCTCTGGTGCCTGTTAACACTGCTGTTTTATCTATACCCCTTGGATAGCTTAGTTTAGCCAGTCTGTCTACCTAGCTGTCTACCTATCCTGTTCTATTCACTTCTATGTACAAAGCTTTGTCCGTAGCTTTTAAGCCCTACCACAGCTCTCTCAGTAGTCTTTCCAGGAAAACAAACTTTATAATAAATATATTGGTATCTTTTGGAAATATTTGTATTCTTTTAATATAAATATTAGACATATCTTGCATGCATCTGAATAATATGAATCTACTTCAGTTTATGCAAATGACATCAGTCTTCCTACATTTGTAGTAATATTCCCAGGGAAGAAGATAGATGTGATCAGAGCACATTTCTTCTCCCTGTCAGGAGAGAGGAGCTTCCCTGTCAAGAGAGAGGAGCTGGGAAGAAAGTTTGAAAACCTTTACAAAGTTATTACTAAGGCCCATAGCTCTGGACCGCTTGTGATTTTATCCTTATCAGCTTGGGAACCTGAAACAAACACATTGTGCTGGGTTGTGCATGCGTGTGTGTGGGCTTTTTAAGTCACTATTTCAGTACTGCTGTAAATTTACATCTTCCCAGAGGAACCTGTGACAGTTACCAAAGCTGGGGGTGTCCTGGTATAACTAATGCTGCCGGTAAACAGAAACCTGGAAAGGAAAATAGAAACCCTAAGAAGAGAACTGGTTTTGCCAGGTTACAGTATAAGTCACATCTCACTTGGAGACAGTCAGAGCCTGCTGGTAACTGTCTCAGGCATTAAACGATTCTGTTCAGCAAACTGGAGAACTTGGTACTCCCTGCTTCCCTCAGACCTTCACTTTTGTTGGTGGCCAGTCACTAGCGGTGTTCCCCAGGGCTCGATCTTGGGACCGGCACTGTTCAACATCTTTATCGACGACCTGGACGAGGGGATAGAGTGCACCCTCAGTAAGTTTGCAGATGACACCAAACTGGGAGGCAGTGTCAGTCTGCTAGAGGGCAGGAAGGGTATGCGGAGAGATCTGGACAGGTTGGATGGATGGGCTGAGGCCAACTGTATGAGGTTTAACAGGGCCAAGTGCCGGGTCCTGCACTTTGGTCTCGACAACCCCAGGCAGTGTTACAGGCTTGGGGCAGGGTGGCTGGAAAGCTGCCTGGCAGAGAAGGACCTGAGGTACTGGCTGACAGTCGACTCAACATGAGCCAGCAGTGTGCCCAGGTGGCCAAGAAGGCCAATGGCATCCTGGCCTGTATCAGGAATGGCGTGGCCAGCAGGAGTAGGGAGGTGATTGTCCCCCTGTACTCGGCTCTGGTGAGGCCTCACCTCGAGTACTGTGTCCAGTTTTGGGCCCCTCAATACAAGAAGGACATTGAGCTGCTGGAGCGTGTCCAGAGAAGGGCAACAAAACTGGTGAAGGGACTGGAAAACAAATCTTATGAGAAGCGGCTGAGGGAACTGGGGTTGTTTAGTCTGGAGAAGAGGAGGATGAGGGGAGACCTGATCGCTCTCTACAACTACCTGAAAGGAGGTTGTAGTGAGGAGGGTGTCAGTCTCTTCTCCCAAGTAACAAACAACAGGACAAGAGGGAATGGCCTCAAGTTGCTTCAGGGGAGTTTTAGGTTGGATATTAGGAAAAACTTCTTCATGGAAAGAGTAGTGAGGTGTTGGAATGCACTGCCCAGAGAGGTGGTTGAATCACTGTCCCTGGAGACATTCAAAAACCATGTAGACGTGGCACTCCAGGACATAATCTAGCAGGCATGGTGGTGTTAGGTTGACGGTTGGACTTGATGATCTCAGAGGTCCTTTCCAGCCTTAGGGATTCTATGATTCTATGATTTTGTTCTTTGGGATAGCATTGTGTTGCAAGGTAATATACAAAATTCCTCAGCCTCTAAGAGTGCAATAGTTTGTCTCTCACTAAATTGGTTATACCAACTGAAGAATAGCAAACATGCTCGCCAACTCCTCAGCAGGCAGAAAAATGCATGTTTTGATTACATTTTGGTTTCGGTGATCTTTGCTCCCACCTGGTGTCTCTAATTGACAGCTTCTTTGCAGAAGATGGAGATAGCAATATGATTCTAGGCTTTAGCTTTAAATCATATTTTTAAAACCTCGCAAAGTTACAGAGGAGTGATTTTCTCTGAAGGGAACTCTGATAAACCCTCCTAGCAGAAATGAGGGAAAGCGTCGTAATAGGAATAGCACGAGTTATAACAGTGATGCAAATAGAACGATCACACACAGGGGACTGGCATGCAGCCACTGCTGGGGAAGAGTACAGCAGGCTTACTCCATCCTCTATGCTTCACTACCTGCATTTAAAACATTGGCAAGCGGGAAACAGTATTTTCAACTGGAAGTATAAGAGCATTATGCCATCAGTAGGTGCAGTGTAACCTTGCAACAAGGCTTAGGTGTCTATTTTCTCCACTTTGTCCCTTGGAAATCCCTGGCAGAACAACTTTGCTGTTGGAGCTGTAAAGCTCTGGAGCTAAGCAGTGGGAGCAGGTCTAGGTCAAGCTAGATGAATCCTACATATAGAGCAGCACTGTCTTCGCTTTTTCTGGTGTCCAGCTGGCTGAAGGAATCCACATGGTGCTACATTGGTCCTCTTTCCCTTCAGGACTCTGAAGACTTTGTTTCTTAGGAAGACATTATCTTGCTATCAGTTTGTATTTTGGTTCTTATGTAAGTTCTGAAATCAGTGAGATTTTGTTCAAATAAAGATGTAACAGCATCGGCAAAATTATCTGAAAGGATGGCTCTGTGTGTGTGTGTAGCAGCAGAGGGATGTTAGGTCACTTATAGGGCTGGAGAGCATGGGGCAGGCATCCTGGTTCACTCACATGGTGGAACAGCAGACGAGCATGGAGATATCCTGGGGTGCTTGTGGAGAACTGAAGGAATGATGTGAAAGGTACAGAAACAGGGTCTTCTATGTTTTATATCCACTCACTGTGTCCTCTAAGGTTTCAGCAGTAAGCTGGGGGCCAAACCTTAAAAGAGCAGCAGCTAAGCATGTGTCTGTTCTCCAGTCCTTCATCGAAGGCTGAAAACATTCCCTCACGCCTGTCTGTCTTCTCTCTTCAATAGGACATTGCAGAGCAAAAGGATCGAGAATTTGGCTATTTGTATCAGGACAGTTTGGGTAAAAAAATAGCTCAGAAGCCTCTGTTTCAAACTTGAATACATATTTCTTTAAAACCACAAGTTCTCAATCTCAAAGCAGCAATTTTAAAGGAGGTTCCTCCTTTTCCTAATAAACAGATTTGGACTCGTTTGGATTAGATTATTAAAGAACAGAGGCCCCATCTTGTCTGTGTAAACATTAAAGACCACATATACTTTCCATAAAATAAGGATTGCTGAAGTTTTAAAAAAGTTTTGCCTCATTGTCCTGCCTTGCTTCCATTGATAGCAGATCTGCTGCACTCTATGTATGGTTTTTATGAAGTATTTTGGGATACTTCAAAGTGAAATCCTCGATAAAAATGTAAATTATTATTATTGCATGCACTGGTTTCAGCTGGGATAGAGTTAATTTTCTTCCTAGTAGCTGGTATAGTGCTGTGCTTTGGATTTAGTATGAAAATAATGTTGATAACACACTGATGTTTTAGTTGTTGCTGAGGAGTGTTTACAATTAAGTCAAGGACTTTTCAGCTTCCCAGCCCATGCCAGCAAGGAAGGATGAGCCTTCTGCAGGAGGTGCACGAGAAGCTGGGAGGGGACACAGCCGGGACAGCCGACACAAACTGGCCAAAGGGATATTCCATACCATATGGTGTCGTGCTCAGTATGTGAGCTGGGGAAAATCGACTGGAGTGGGCTCTGACTCTGGAACGAGACAGGCATCAGTCAGAGGGTGGTGAGCAATTGTGTTATGCATCACTTGTTTTGTATATTCTACTGTTGTTGTTGTTATTATTATATACCTTTTCTGTCCTATTAAACTGTTTTTATCTCAACCCACCGAGTTTTACCTTTTTTGATTCTCTATCACATCCCACGGCAGGTGGGGAGTGAGTGAACAAACTGCTGTGTGGTTGTTTTAACTGCCTGTCTGGTTAAACCACAATGTTGTAAAAACATCTTGGCCCACTGTGCCTTGCAACATTCTCAGGAGCAGCATTCTTTCAAACTGGGATTTGAAAAACAGCACAGAAATCAGCTTTAATCAAATGGCATTATGTATTTAGTCATTTATCAAAGCCACTTGGTAGATATTGGGGAAAACATTAGTAAATCTTATTCACCTGGGGGTTCCTGGTTACGCAGCAAAAAAACTTCTTTTCCATTTCTTAGTTCACTTTCCCTCTTGAAGGCCTTCAACCTCCTACTGACCTTTAAGCAAGACATGTTTGCTGCTACAGTGTGTGAACCAGCCAACAGGGCATGCTGAGGCTGACATTCCAGGCACTGCAAGGAGAACCCAGGAAAAGTGAATAGCATCCACAGCACAAGACCTCTGCCTCCCTAGGTCTGAATTTATCTCCCCTCTGAGACAATGAATTAGCAATATTTTGGCCTATTAATTCAGCTGTTAAGTGATTTTGGTTAGGCTTTGGAAGAGAATTTTTACACTTAAAAATAACACCACGACTCTTTTAGGTTGAGAAGACAGTTTGGGTCAAAATTTCAGATATATGTGGTGCACATGAAAGGTCACAAAAGACAAACTGCAAAAGAAAAATTCTCTTGATGAATTGCCTAATGGTGGTGTAGGCTGTTCATTATTAGGACAGCCTGAGATACACAACAGCTGCCTAGCACAGGTCCCACAGGGGTCCATGGGACTTCTTTTTACTCTGACAAGGAGAGAAGTTAGAACGATGGCACATCTTTACAAAAGTCTTTGTCTTTGTTTTATAGTGATGTGCCCTTCCAGTGACACACATACTTTGCTCCCTTTTCCTTCAGCAGAATCTGTATGAGACATAATTTTTCTGTCTATTCAGAGAATTCCACTCCAAGAAGCTATATTTTACATTTTTTTTCCATGGCAACTTTGCATTAGCCCATCTTCACCAGTACCAAGGCAGGTGGAAATTCCTCACACCTGCAGACTCCAGAAAATAGATTAATAATATTTTTCACTTGACTAGACACATGACACCCCATGCAGGGATTTATCACCGTGATGACACGTCTTAGAGAGGTTGACTCATGAACCAGCTCCCTTTCCATTTGTGATCACATAGCATCTAACTGGCATTTGTAGCAACTGCAATATTAGGCAAGTATTCAGAGTTTTTAAAGATTATTTTTTTTTGGTGACACCTGCCATCTGGAACAAGGTCAAGAGGCAACATCATGCAGCCCATTGGCCCATTATACTAACTGAAAAGTGATTTGTAGATCACAACTGGTTGATGTCCCACAGTCTAAGAGTTGTGATTAAAAAAAAACCAACACAAACCACAAACAAAAGAACCAACAGACAATGATTATTAAAATAAATTATTCCGAAACAGAAGACTCCAAAGAATAAAAAAACACAATAGCCTCTCTCAGGGTGCTAGAAACATCCTGATGCGGTTGGTAGATATGGTACAAAAAGGCACATGGAACTCTAGAGGCAACCAGAAGCCAGGCAAGATATTTTCAGCCTCTAAAATGACTCCGGCAACCAATCACTAGCAGTTGCACTGCATGTGCAGGTTTTCTGCTGCTTATCCCCATATGACGTAAAGCTGGTTTTACCCTTGAAAACAGAACCTTTTCCACAGTCACATTCCTCTGTAGAAAGAAAAGACAGTCTGGTGCCTGGGGATGTCATTACATTGAGATTATTAGTTAGGAGCATTAGAAGATAGTTTTAAAGTGAAGACTGCCTGAAAAGAAAGAACATTGGGTACTCGTTATTTCATGTGATCATGTGCTCGGAGGGATGAAGTTAGATACAAAAACTATCAAGTGAAACATGTTCTGCTTTCTCTGTCTCCTTTCCCCAGAGGACCCACCAATGACTTAGAAACTTGATGTAAGAAGCATAAAAACATCCATACAGGGTCAGAACCAAGAACCAACAAGTCCAGAAGCAACAGAAGCAGAGTATTGTTTCTGAAGGAGGACTAATGTGTATTTCAGTTCCTAGGGTGTTAATGTGGAGTTAAAGCTGGATCCTGGGCTCATTGTGAGCAGGTGAAGGTGCAGTTCACTGTGGCGAATGCACAGCAGCTCCTGCAAAGAATGACATACAAATGATTTTGGAATTGCTAAGGGAAGCCCAGGAGTTTTCTGGGCAGCTAGAGCAGACCTGCATCACCATGTGTATGGGTTGGTATCTGGATGCCTGGAGC
Source organism: Psophia crepitans (assembly GCA_013399095.1). Classification (NCBI taxonomy): domain Eukaryota; kingdom Metazoa; phylum Chordata; class Aves; order Gruiformes; family Psophiidae; genus Psophia; species Psophia crepitans. Next base: position 219,302 of record VWZZ01001635.1, on the reverse strand, counting down.
ATGCCTTCAGAGGCCTACTGCTCCAGGGAAGCACCAACATGAGGCCATATCCCAGCATCTTCTAGTACTGCTGCTTCTTTGCCTGTGTGGCTGACTCTGGAACTAACAGGAAAGGACTTCCTTGGATGGAAAGGGGTGACCCATTTGAGGAGTTGGGAGTGAAATTTAAGTCAGAAAATTTACATGACGTTTCCAGCCTCTGATGTGGCAAAGCAATATACCCTTGCTCAACCTTTAAAAAGAAAAGCAGATAATATCAGATGCTGATATTACCTGCTGGAGAGCAGTGTAGGGGAAAGGGACCTGGGGGTCCTGGTGGACGGGGGGATGACCATGAGCCAGCAATGTGCCCTGGTGGCCAGGAAGGCCAATGGCATCCTGGGGTGCATTAGAAGGGCTGTGGTCAGTAGGTCGAGGGAGGTGCTCCTCCCCCTCTATTCTGCATTGGTGAGGCCGCATCTGGAGTATTGTGTCCAGTTCTGGGCCCCTCAGCTTAAGAAGGACAGGGAACTGCTAGAGAGAGTCCAGCGCAGAGCCACAAAGATGATCAAGGGAGTAGAACATCTCCCTTATGAGGAAAGGCTGAGGGAGCTGGGTCTCTTTAGCTTGGAGAAGAGGAGGATGAGGGGTGATCTCATCAATGTTTATAAATATGTTAAGGGTGAGTGTCAGGAAGATGGAGCCAGGCTCTTCTCGGCCTCACTAAGCGATAGGACAAGGGGCAATGGGTGCAAATTGGAGCATAGGAGGTTCTGGGTTAATGTAAGGAAAAACTTTTTCACTGTGAGGGTGACAGAGCACTGGAACAGGCTGCCCAGAGAGGTTGTGGAGTCTCCTTCTCTGGAGACATTCAAAACCCGACTGGACATGTTCCTGAGTGATGTGCTCTAGGTGGCCCTGCCTTGGCAGGGAGGGTTGGACTAGATGATCTTTCGAGGTCCCTTCCAACCCTTGCGATTCTGTGATTCTGTGATTCTGAGGGAAGAGTGCCAGAAGAGGATGAGCATCACAACAGAAGTCCAAATATTCTGCTAGACCGCAGCACTCTATGGCTCGAGCCTTTCCTAAGCTAAAGGTGATATCTTTATGTCTACTAGCCTTCAAGGGATTTTTCTTCCATAAATTTAGGAACTTAGGTCTAGGGAATGGATGAAGTCGCTAGAACTGAAAGTTTGCAGCAGCAGAGATTTTTGTAATGAAGCTTGATTTAATTAGGAATTGAGAGGAGAAAGAGAAAAAGCACAGAAAATTTGGAACAGTCAGATATATTTATACTAAATTTTTCATCTAAAGATTTCAAAGTTCTGTTCAAAGGAAGGAGATATTATTATCCCCACTGTGCAGACAGGCAAAATAAAGCCCACAAATACACAGATACTGACCAGAAGTCATGTAGCTATCAAATAATAGAACTGGACATTTATTTCAGAACTCAACAGGTGGGATTTTTTAGATGAATAATAAAGCCACTAAACAAAAATCCTAATATTTCAAAGCTTATGTTGATAGTGGAGAAGCCAGGAATGCTTTCCAGATCTGTCTGGGCCTCTTTCAATACAAGAGCTGAACAGACACCATCACTGCTCCCTGCTTTCCTGCTTTTCATGCAAAGTAAATCCAGACATACAACATGGGAGGCAGCCGCTGTGTTTACTAGCAGGTCTCAGCCTGGACTACTAGAGACCGAGGCTGAGGAGTTTTTACTGTTTTGCAGCACAGGCACAGCTACAGGGACCACAACCAGTTGTAAATTCTCAGCACTAAATATTTGTGGCTAGAAAGTAGGAAGGGAGGGGAAACATTAAAAATGTTTACAAAGATTTCATTGTGAAATTTTTAAAGGAAATAATTGCTTTGAAAAGTGACAAAATAGTTCAGAATAAAATTTTTAGCCTTTTCAATTTAAAATACTACTTTCCATTTCCATTCTTGCAAGGAAAATTATCCAAATCTGAAAAAAAAAGACAGCTTGTAGTAAGCACATTTTTCATTTTGCTTGGGTTTTGTTTTAATTATGAAACTGTTCTTAGAAATCCGCTTGAGATTTTTCCCAATGCTTGGATTTGATCACTGAATCAAAAAAACCTCCACCTTATTGTTTGCCTAGTTATGTTAATGAGTCCCAGCCCAGTGAGCTAACCTTTAAATCACACAACCTCTTCATTAGTCTCTCAGAATGCTGCAAAACCTTTAATTCTTTTGCCTCTGAAAGATTCTCTTAGCAGAACTTGAAAGCAAGATTTTTAATATCAGATACGATCAAAATTTGAATTATTTTCTCAAGTACTTGTCTATGTCATATACATAACAGGAAATATCAGCAAGAAATCAATTTGACAGACACTAATGTTGCATGTTCACCAGCTCACCAAATTACACCAGCCGTGTTATCACAATGGGCATGAATGGTTCTGGCCCTACAGTAAACTGGGGACAGCTAATGGAGTCTAATTAGGGCAGCAGTACACAGAGAAGTAATACAGTCTTAAATGAGGGTTAGGGTGTCATTCAGCGACTCAGCTAAGAACTTTGCTTTGTGGATGGACTTTCACACACTTTCCTATGTATTTATGTATTCTGGTGTTTTGAAGAACTAAGGCCTAAATACATCCAGTTATCTAAAAATTGTTATGGATAAAAATCCTGTTGTTGTTTCGTGGGTTTGTCTTTTATTTTTTTTTCCTAGCTGCTTGCAGGTGGCGTTTTTAAGCACTACATTTAAATCTCATGTTTCACTTATGCCAAAAAAATTCTTAAGACTTGGCAATACTGTTTGTTTTCTGTTGTGCAAGGTGAAGCAAAAAAGTAAAAGTTTTTGTTTTGTCTCCCCCTCATCCTTGAAGTGTTCTTCTGGAAGTAAACTACAAAAAATTCCATCAATGAGGACCACAGTGCACAGTGGTTGGTATTGGTGATAAAGATTGCATCTTTAAAAAACAGAAGATATAAGATACACCATTACTGCAGGAACTTTAAGAGCAAGGAAGCAGAAATGAGCTTTCAGAATAGAAAGTGTTTTGCTTTGGGTTTGGTTTGCTTTTTTTTTTATTCCTGCTGAACAGTAATTGTGCATTTCCCTTTTCTTCCTCTTGCTCTATTTCTTTTTTTAATACTGTTTTATAGACAGGACTTGAGAAAGTTTTCTCAACTTATGATTACTTTAGTCTAAAGTGCAGATGACTGGCATCCCAGGCATTTCTGCAGTACTGAAGCTCTTTCAAAATTCCATCCACACACATCCTCGAAATGATAAAACAGAAACTATAAAAGTATGAAGAAAGGGACAAAACTAAACCTTTAGTTTCATATGGGGTATCATTTTCTGTTGTTTTTGCTACAAAGCTGTAATTGGCCTAGTGAGATCTGATAATATCTTATTATAAACATGAACATCAACTGACGGTGAAAAAAAAATGATGGAACTTGTGACTGAGAGAAAAGTAAAAGGGTATAAATGACTGGCAGTTCCCATTTCTTTACAAGTGTTACATTTCAGTCCCCTGCCACTACCACATGTTTCCTGTTCACAGATAATTTGTACAACATATTTTATCATTCAGTTTTAGACACAGTTGAAAGGCTTTTGCCTAAGGCTTGGAACACTTTGAAAATTGTATACCATTTGCAAGGCTTTCTTCTGCTTCACTGTGCAATTAGGTGACTGCCTTTCTGCAGACACTGGATTTATCATATGTGGAATTGGGTTTTTTCACCAAGGTGAACTGGGAACAAAAATGCAAGTAGTTTTTCAGTAACCCACAGACAAGGGATTAGTGTGCCGGCACAAAGCTTGTAGGCTGCCTGTCAGTCCCAAGCTGGACGCGATTCCCTCACAGAAGGAGTATTGTAAGCCACAAAATTTCATACAAAAATACTCTCAGCCTCCCTGCTCTTACGTACCATGTCTATACGTGATTCAAACTTCTAAGGTGCAACAAAGGCATCTGGTCAAAACACATATATTTTTTCCCCCTAATTTTCTAATGCAACTGGTTATGACTCTGATGATTTTTTTTCCTCCCTTCCTTCGCCCCCCTCCACATGCCTCCCCCTGCTCCATATTGACTAAACTTTTCTCTCTCCTAAAGAAGTATGAAGACACTGGTGTGCTAAGAGCTTCCCCTGCTGGAAGCTCCTAGGAAAAGGTGCTGTAGCCAAGTAGGGATGGATCTGGGACTAGCTCCCAGTTCAGCTAATTTATGTGCTCAGTTCCTGTCGAACAGAGAGTACATAATGTGACTTGAGATGCTGATTAAATTTCATGTGTATTTCTATGTTCTAAATAAACCAAATTTTAAAGTCAGATTTGAGCAATGGTAGTTTATAACCCTCATTACAGCAGTTTGTATTTTTCCACTGAATTATGTGAGGAAAAGGGAGACGAACTCAGCCCTTCTGTATAATGTATCTACATGCTTTTACAAGGTCATCTTCCCTTCCTGTAGAGGATATGGAGGATTTCTTAACAAGTAAATTTTATCTATTAGAAACATATCATTGTTTAATGAGAATGGAATTGTGAATTCATTGTCTGCCTTTGGTTGCAGGCATCCCACTTGTGGAAACAGTGAGTGTGTAAGTGCATAAGTGAGTTGCAAGGAACACTGGTACTTTACAGCACAATCCCATCAGAAGAAAGGCACGCTTCTTCAGACTACCCGTCTCTCTCAAGCAATAGTTGCCGAACTACATCATTTACCTCTTCTGAAAACTCTGAGAAAGTTGCACTTTTGAAATCAAAACTAATAGAATTTTAATCTAATTGTTTAGCTATCCGTATCAGAAATATCTGGCTGCAAATTCCTCAGCTTCCTAAGGGGTAGGCAAAATATTATTACTTAAATAGCGTAAGTGCAAGAATAGACTTCTGATAGACTGTGCTGGAAACGTGGCCACTGTCTGTTTGCACACTGTGACCTAGCAGGCAGGATTGTCTTGGATGCTCCGTAAGATTTCTCTGCCTTTGCACAGATGAGTGAAGATGAGCCAGGCTCTTCTCGGTCTCACTAAGCGATAGGACAAGGGGCAACGGGTGCAAATTGGAGCATAGGAGGTTCCGGGTTAATGTAAGGAAAAACTTTTTCACCGTGAGGGTGACAGAGCACTGGCACAGGCTGCCCAGAGAGGGTGTGGAGTCTCCTTCTCTGGAGACATTCAAAACCCGACTGGACACGTTCCTGAGTGATGTGCTCTAGGTGGCCCTGCCTTGGCAGGGGGGGTTGGACTAGCTGATCTTTCGAGGTCCCTTCCAACCCTTGTGATTCTGTGATTCTGTGACTTTGAAGTAAATTGCTTCTGTGCTCACTCTCACCTCTGTTGATTTTGTCTGGTTAGATTATAAGGGGTTTTTTGGGGGGGCACAAGCTGACTCTCTCTTTATGGTTTGTAAACTCCTCAGCGCTCTGAAGCAGGTGGCACGGTGGCTGGAAAAGCATGGTATTGCCCCTGTGATGGTACGCCCCAACCTGAAAGGATTTGCAATAAGGTTGTGGCAATCTAAGAGGTGACTTAGAAGTCTTCCCTCTGCCAAAGTGCCTCTTCCCCCACCTCAACCACCCAGATCACCCAGGGACGTATTTTGCATCCTACTGAAAGGTAGGCATTGAGAGCAGTGCAAGAGAAACCTTGGCCTCTCCAGCTGTAGCCTAAGAAGGGCCAACTCACGGCAGCGCTGCCTCAGTGTGTGTGTGAATCAGCGAATATTTGGAGAGCTCCAGAGCTCCCACCATCTGTACACATGCAGATACACAAGTAGATGGGAAGCTTCCAAAGGAAGTTCCCTTTCAATCCCCATAAGATTCCCTAGACCCAGCCAGAAACTTGAGCTTGGTGCCAGAGGAACAGAGGATTTCCTTAAAATTCTCTACCTGGCTTAATTTCATTTGCTGTCTAGCAGAAGACCCAAAGAGGCTACGAAAAAAGCACTGGGTCATGGGATTTCCTAGTCTAAATGTAATGGTAAACCCAGGCTGACTCCCTTCTTTCTGTGCTATCCATTGTGCTTTGTCCCAAATGGGAAATACGGTTTGCCAGTGCAAAGGCAGCATACACTGTAAACAATGACAAGAATAAAGCTAAATATTATGCATATTCATTGCATGCAATCCTAAACACAAACATCCCTACTGAGTAAAACAGAAAAGAAGGTGGGTTTTTTTTTCAGTTGAGGAGCTGCTGGGTCTTTTTAACCCCTTCTTTTCTCAGTTGTGCAATTTGCAATAACATACAATGGCATTTCACTCCATATATTATGAGCAAGTACTCTTTAAGCAGAGTCTTAGGTACAACTGAGCTGCATAATAATTTCATTGACTAGTTTATCAGTGCAGTTACTTTCCACAAGGCAATAGTACAATGGCTCAGTATAAGCATTTTAGCTTTCCTGTAACTTTTAACTTTTCTAATCAACTCACCTGACATGGGTTTCATTTCCTTTTATTCACACTGATGAGGTAAGTAAAAGTCCATGTTCTACTTCAGAGTGCTGAGAATTCTGGTTTTTAATGTGAACCCTCAACAAACAGTGTCTCCATGGAGAACACTTCTTCCTTTATCCTAATTCCTTATGGTGTAACACAGGACGTACTTCCAAATAATTAAGCTCTCACTTGCATGTTTATTTGTCAAATGTTGTTAAGACGGGAATACTTATTTTCTTATAGAAATCAGATCTCCATCCTGAAGGGTAAAACAAGAAAATTTGTTATGATCCTGACCTACTAAGGCTAATTTTCAGAAGGGTAGTAAAACCCTAACCATAAGCCTATGGAAGCCAGCTCAACCTGACCCGCAAACTTCTTGAAACTGTTGCTCCCAAGTGGCAGTGTACCAAGGTAAGCCAGGATACTTCATTCCACAGCCAGAAAAAAAATTCCACTTATTTCTCAAGCAATGACCTGGGTGGTAATTTATGATGATGTGAACTCTGGGTTAGATTGGCTGATAATAAAAAATAATTCCGTGGCATACATTTTTTTTGTTATGCCCTGTTTTCTTCATATTTGAAAAAGCAAAATATGATAGTTTTCATTTTTATAGAAGGATTGCTCTTGATGATTTTCTTGATATGAAGCCTCTGCATTCAACGTAGCGTGAGATACAGTACTAATGTTCAGCAGCTGGCATCTGTTGTTCCTGGATTTTTTCTGGATACTAAGCAGCATACAGCATATGAGAAAATGGTCACCAACTGATTTGTTAAAATGAGTGGGCATCCATACTCAGAATTCTGGTTATTTAAAATATTAAGACTGTAGATAAAACAGGTTGTATCTGAATTCTGCGTGCACCCACAGAGAACTCATGTTTTGCCACTATGTGCTTGTATAATTATTTGAATTTGTTTGAAACATTCACATATTAATTCTGAAATGAGTTTCTACCTTGCTGATGCATGAATATTTAAAGATAAAAAATATAATTTCTGCTATTGCTTTATTATTATTATTATTAATGCATAGCTATTAATAATGCATTATCATAAGGATTCTCTTTGGTCACAGTAGGTATGGGAACTGACACAACAACAGGTGGTAAAATAAGTAATAGGAGTGTAGAGCCAGGACAAACACCAAAATAGTTCATTTAGAGCTGGAGTATAAATACCCTGACAGACACATCATTTCTTAATATGTGCATGGATGATCCCCTGGGTCTGGGGCCTGCCTGCTAGTTAGAGAATAGGCTGGAACATACAAAATAAAAATGACAGCTAAACCAGAAGTTATTTAAATAAATGCTTTAATAGAAACACAAAATGCTATTTGAACACGTGTTTTAACTGACCGTAAATAATTAGCAGCAGCAAAGAGGGCGTTTTATAATAGATAAGGATCAAGCATTACAGACATGTCTCAGAGCTAAGAGCTTCTCTGTGATAGGTCTACTGCGCCTCTAAAAAGCAACTTCTGAGTTTGTATTTTACATAGGTATTGTAGAGGCATACGTAAAACCAGCAAAATGTAATCCATCATTAACTGAGAAGTTTCTTTTGTGTGCCTGCACTACTCCGACTTTTTTGGATCCTGGCCTGTACTGGTCACACTAAGAGGCATTTAGGGATTTGCACGTTACTTGAATTCCAGTTTTCATTGACATAATCCGAGCTGGCATGGAAACCGTCCCACATCCAGAATGCAGCATTGGTTCAATCCCCACAAGTAGATGGTCTGAAGCAGCCAAATGCCCTGTGGCCATGAGGACTGCAGAGATGAAGGCAAGTTCTTTCTGTCCAGACCTGCTCCTCTGCAACCTCCCCAGCTCAGAGCTGTAGCTGCTCTCCTCTGACTCGTCTGGAATGGCCTTCATCCTAATGAAAAATCAACTAAATATTCAGACTTAGGGTTTTTCATTAGGCTGTATTGTTGCTTTCTAGTCAACCCCACTGGAGTATGCTGAAATGCTTATGTGTGGGCTGAAATTTTCCATTGCTGAGGTCAAAATCAAGTTTATGCTATTTTCCCATCTACATTCCCCAATGTTTGAATGAGCCAGTTTTAATTCACAATAACATATTAGCTGGTTACTCTAGGCGAAACTCTGGCTTAAAGCTGTCAGAATCAGCACCTACACTGTCTTCCACTGATGTAAGCAAATACATGTGTGAGGTAAGAAATGACAGAGGCTGCAGCCACTGGGGTAAGCCTCAGCTGCTCCTGGGCTAACAGAGCTCAGGAAATTCAGGTTAATCCACATCATTCGAAAAATGACAGCAGCCTTCCTTTTCGCCAGTTTGATTGAGTCAGGTAGGCACAGTATGGTATTTTAAACATCCTTCTAGCGTAAGTGTTTTGTGCCATCTTTAAACATGAGGAAATCCAGTTTTCCCTTGCATTAAACAATTTTTTTGGTCTTCAAAATAATCCTATACCTTAAATGTTTCAGATTTGACATGGAAATTTGGCATGAAAATAGCCTTCTTTGGAGAAGCAGGACATAATCTTATTCTGGATAAATTGATTTTGTATGAGCAAGTTGGAGACTGAGAACATGCAGTAGGGTGGTTTTGGGTTTTTTTTCCGCTAAGTTGATGCATACAGTGGTGAAACAATGTGCAGGTATACAGTTGATTTGAGCAAAATGAAAAAAAAATCCTTGTGTTGCATCCTTCAAGCGTAATATTTGCTCTTTTGGATGTGCCAGGGGTAGTCTATAAAAATCATTTCTATCCAAACTGAGCAGTGCTTTGTATTTAGAGTATACTTCTTTCTATACGTTAAATATGCACTCAGTGTCTAAAAATGAACTTTACAATTGTATGCAGGACTTTTCAGCATAGTTGAAGCTAAAATGACACTTCCTTGCATTGGAGGCTTGCCCAGCAAGTGTGCACAACAAGGCAGTTCTCCAGAGCTGGTGGGAGGAAGGATATGTGTTTCCTGAGAAACTATTGAAATACATATTGTAGGATGAAACCACGCAGGCCACTGTACTGACATAATGAAATTAAGGAATGCATCAGAAACTGGTATGTTCAGCATAGCCTGGTTGTCCCCTCTCATCTCTAGAGCTTAGACTAGATGCCATCTAAGACCAGACTAATGAAATTAATTTTCCTATAGTTTTGTGTCTTTAGCTTCTTTAAGGCTCTGCCTGGAATAACCTCGTTTTCCCTCATAGTCTCTACAACACTGTCCCAGACAAGACACAGCAAAGCTGCTAGACAGTATATCATTGCTGATCGGCTGCGAGCTTCTGCCAAATGGGATACATGAGCTGAACTTTACCTGTCTTACTCTTACAGGAGGTTATAAGTGCTCTTTACTCAGCTGCCAATATTTATGAAAATATTAAGTATTTCACTGGTGTCGAGACATCATCTTCTTTTGAATCTGTTTGATTCAAAAACCTGGTTGAACTCAACAGGTTCAAAAATCATTAGGGGGAAGCGGGTGGCATGCAGATAAAAGAGACAGTACAGCTGCATAAAATGTGGGGAAAAATCAAAAATATTTTGTGCATAACCACTCACAAAAAAAATGAACAGCCCAGAACGTGCTGACTAGTCAGTATCTCAAACTGCCTGCTTGCCTCCTCCTGAGTGGGGTCTGAGTTACTGCTTAAATATCTGTAATTGTTTTGGAATCCAAATAACAGAGAGAGGACCTTTTTCTGCATGTATTTGATTTTGCAACAAGCACTGCTCATCAGGTCCATATACTGGATCCTCTGGTTCCTAAAAAAAGAACGTGGAAGTCCCTTTTGTTCCACTTCCCTTGGCTGGAAATACCATACCTCAAGAAGGCCAACACATGGGAAAAAAAACATATATTTTCCAGTTCTGAGGTAGAGTCTAGGGTTATGAATGAGATTGCAGACAATCTTCATTTTTTGCTTTCACTTGGTGTCATAATCCTGGGTTTTAATACTGAGCCCTGGAAACGTGCAAAATACGTGGAAGACAGGTCACAGCCTTGTGAGTCCACATGGCTCACGATGGCTGCCTCTCTGCTAGGGAGTTAATCAGCGGTTGGGACCAGGCCCGTGGTCATCCACACTGCTTAATTGCTAATATGATCCTCAGGACATTTTGGGCATATGCCCACTAGTAGTCTTCTAGGCACTGTTCAAGGAATAGGTTGGAGCACGGACAGTCCCCAGGTGGCAGTAGGGACAATGCAGAGAAAGGAGAGTTTAGCCATATAGACATGAGCGTGCCATCTACCTGGTCTCAGAAAACAGCCCCTGGTCATTTTACTTATTAGTATAGACTGATATCCTAAAGCCATGCTCGGTACTAGCTCAGGTGCTAAAAGCATGCTAACCACGTTAGGGTGCTGTTTAGACTTGGGCCAGTTGGCTGAGTTTTAAGTCCATATCTGATACTATCTAGAAAAAAAATAAAAGTAAAAATAATTAAAAATGCAGTCTTCTTTTGTACTTAGAAACAGGTCAGAGGCATGGCGATGTGATGGAAATGTCTTTCCATGATGCTGTCCAGAGCCAGATATCACAGAGTGAGTATCTCTACCCCAGAAGACAGCCGTTCCCACATGGGTAGACCTGCCCGCTGCCATCAGCTGAAGCAGGGCCCTGATGTTGTCCATCTGTGCGGCCACGCTGCCCGCACTATCAAACAGAAAGGGAAGTGGGGTAGGAGCAGCTGTGGACTAGGGACTCTGTTTCCCTCAAGGCAAAGAAAATGTTCATCTGCCCAGATCTACCACCGTTACTGCTGCTTTGTTCCAGCGAATGGGTGCAAAGGCCAAAGAGCGTACATGAATTTCAGTCTGTCCTGTTAGGCAAATACATAAGAGAATTAAATTAAGACTGTGTGTGCAGTTTTAGCTTTAGTGTTCAGATGGTTCAACAGTTTTTAACTATGAAGCTTACCATTTTATATAAGTGGATTTTTGATATTGTGTCTCTGTGTATATATATATATATATATATGTATATTTACTCTTGGGCTGCTGAAAAATTTTTCTTGGAAGATATTTTTAACAAGATACAGATTTCCCACCAAATGTGCTGGTTATTGATGAGAAAACCAGAAACAGATAACAAAAAAAAAAAAACAAAAGAAAAGAAAAAAAAGGAAATTGTTTTGTTTTCAATAAAAATGCTTAGATTTACTTTTTTTTAACTTAGATTCTTTTGCTAATTGTGGTGTGGGATTTTTTATTATTTTTTTTTGCAAAAGAGGTGGTACCCTCCCCCATCTATGCTTTTTTATTATTCTTGTTGGTGTCATTGAAATATATGGCTTTGCTCTCTTTTATTAAAGAAAAAAAACAAAACAGCATGGGGAACATCGGAGGAGAAAAACCAATAAAATTTTGACATTTCCCATGAAAACTAAATTACTTCTTCAACCAGTCAAAATAGGCACCCAGGAACATGCTGATACTTTTCAAATTGTAGTAGATAGAGGTACTTAATCACCGGTTTAAGTAGAAAATGGGCACCAAGGGAATTTTTCATGGGGTGATTCAGCTATATGCAAATCTGTTGTGTACTGTAGTACCGCAGCACCCAGGAGTTGAACATCGTAGAGCTTGTCAAGGGATTAGGTAACAATGAAGATTTAAGAGCCAGGACAAAGCTAGATGTAGGTGGGGAATAATATCCTGGTCAATATATCCTCTGGTGCAGACAGATAGATAAACATGTAGATAAAACTTGTTACAGCAATGTTCAAGCAAAATGCACCACAGGCAAGGAACTGAAAAGACACTCTCACAAGACACTGACAGCTTTTTCCCCTTTTCTTACCCTTTACTGAGTATTTATTGTATTAGAAGCATCACAGCAAAACCTCAGGACTGAGCCTATTGTGAACCCAAACCTTCAGGGGATATAATTCGTAATGTTTCTCATCGCTGACGTGAATCCCACCGAGCCTGTGGGTGCATGCTAGTTAGGAGATAATTTATTTGTGTGGACTAAAAGCGGTACTGCTGTAAAGTATATGCATAAGGCGTTTTTTTATAAACAAAGCAAAGGTGTAAATAAATTGCAGCTTCATGTATTCATAGAGTTAGTACTATGCATCATAAAAAGGTCTACATTAAGATATAGTCTGCCATTCTCCAAGCAGATGCATCAATTTCTATCACGCTCATAATGGCTCAGTTACTACCTGTAAAGTAGCTACAGTAAAACCACACCGAGCTTCCAGGATGTGAGGAAACAATTTATGTTCTTACCCTTGGAGTCCCCTGCCTGGGGATGGGTGGCTGTTGGCGCAAGAAGGTTCCCTTGAACCACCTTAGACAGATGAGAGGGTGGTATGGGCATGGGGCAGCCAGCATGGAAAACGGAACAGAGCAAGAGTGAATTATAGAAACACAGCACCACAGCCATTTTACTCAGAGGGAGGAGAGCTGTAAGTACACTTTGGATGAAGCAGGAAGCTTCGGGTATTTGAACGCATGTGTTAGGAAGCTCGGAGCACCAGTGTGTTGACTCACTCTATGTTGGATCTAGGCACATTTCCTGTGGAGAGAGTCTTGCTGAAGTTAAGAGGTTCTCCCAAAAGACTGTCAGAAGCACCAAAGGGGAAATCAGGCAACATTACATAGCAGTCAAGAATGTTTTGCTCAAGAGGATGTCATGACAAAACTTTCATGATGAAAGGTAATCAGGATCTCTATTGAGTTTATTTTTTAAAAAAATCTGAAATGGAGGGTATGATATAGAAAACCATATTGGTTTGAGCACTCCATCAGGTATAATTGACCAGTCCCTGTCATGTTTGAGATTTCCCAGGTGTCCCAGGTCCATGCCAAAGGTCCCTCACCATCTGTACAAACCAGAGTAGCTCCAGTAGGGGTGAACAGAAGGGAACCACTGCAAAGCAGCTGCTAAACTATCAATCACCTGGAGTACACCAGGCAAGGGTGGGATCCTCCAAACTTATCTGTGAGCACCTAAAATACATCATGCCAAGGTAAGCTGTTCCACAGATTGATTACATGTTTCCCTTAGGATGGGGTAAACAGATTTCCAGAGGTACATATCTCTCTGCATCGAGGAATTTTTACTGGCTAGCAAAGAGAAATGAATCCTACCCATATGTATTAGTCCCTTCAGGACTAAACAGTTTTTTTAGGCCTGATTTGGCAGAAATCCCCACCTCTTACCTGCCGGACAAATGACAGAGCAGTGACTCTGGGGCTTTCTCCTACTAATTTTCATGGAAGATCTCATCTGGTATCACAGTCACCTCCATGCAAAGCTGTAACACTAAGAACTTTACATAGGACAGGAATATCATTCCCCAATCATCTCTGTTGAACAGAAATGTTGATCCTGAAGTGCACATGTCAACAAATCAAAGCGATGATCCTGCTTAGGTTTTGTAGCATGTGTGTATCACAGCTCTGTGTGTATCACTGGGTGTGAAAACTGACTCCTCAAGTCAATGGCTCAAAAAGTAGTATTGCAGTCCTCTACCTCAATTTGTCATCTTAAAATGAATGAGACAATAATTTATTTTTTTTTTCTCCTTTATACTTCACATTTGTCCTTTGTGGATTGTAAGTCTCTGGGAATGTCTTTACTATATTGCAAAGGTACTCCTAATTAGATGTCTATGTAATACACAGGAATAATGGCAATTAATATCAATATCCCAGTTCATTAGATTTACTGAGTTCTGGCCCGTTAGTTGATAAGAAAGAGTTTCTTTACAAATGCAAAATCAAAGTTAATTTTGACTGTGTTTTTTGGTTGTTTCATTTGGGGCATTTCTGCAATGCACACTGGAGGAAGGTTTGTATTTGCCTGTCTCATGCTCTGAGCTAAAAGTCCCGTGACTGTGAAGGGACAGATTTAAGCCCAAGGTATAAGTCATACCAAGAATTAGGATAGCCTGCTATAGGCTCGGTGTAGTGTTTTTATGAGTATGTGGCTTTTGGAGTAGGAATGCCCAGTTTTCTGCCAGATTCAAGGCTTGGCAATGGGGCTTATGTCTTCCCAAAAGCTACTGTGTAAGTTGTAGCTTTAAGTAGGTCTTGAAATATTTAGGACTTGAGTTGGCTGGAACAGAAGCTGTTTCCACCAAATGAACCCTAAGACCCTCTGTGATGACAGAACTTTTAATGTTGGTAGTCAAATAGGGGAAGGCACACTTTGTCCTCAGCCAAGTGCCGTTGGGGAGGGCGGACTGTCAGGACAGAAAAGCAGGAGGCACAGTGGAGTTGGTGCCATGAAGGACAGGCGTGCAAAAAGCAGTACAGCACAGTTTGCACAGAGCAGCAACCCACACTGTGTGCTTGAGGAAGGATATGTCCCTGAGTGTTACATCTCATGGGCATTAAAGATCTGGCTTGACCGGCACTCCAGGGATGCCAATCAGCTATGGAGGATTCTTCATGAGTGGAGGACACGTGATTACTTTTTATGTGCAAGATACTCTAATTATCCTGTAGGGATTCATTTCAGGTTACAGAATTTTTATTGAAAACCATTTAATTTTCAATGGCTGTCACTTGAAGTGGACAAAGTAGAGGAGCACAGGAAAATTACTTAGCACACATCCAGACCCTTCATCATTTGCATACACTCATATAATTTTTATCTTCTGCTCATACAGAATGGCAGTGAAACTGTCAATATGTATAGAATACAGTGTGTTGCTAGTGTCAGACTACTAATAATAGTACAAACAAATATATAATTTTACATTATACCTGTACTCATTTTCTGGATAAAATAAATAGCAAATATTTACATACAAGTGTGTGACGTGATATTATAACACTGCATATACTGTACTTTTCTGGGCAAAACCAAAATATCCACAGTCACTGTAGTAAAGAGCAGAAAACAAACAAACAAACAAAAAGCTTCCAAGACTTTTGGGACAGGATGTAAATTCATATGCTTCAGGGCATAAAACAGCCTGTGGATTAGGAGGAAATTTTCCCTGTGGGCACGTTGTCTCTGTAACAACCTACTGCGGAGTTTCTGGCATGCTTGTCTGAAGCTAGCCAATTTTATAAACAGTTTACTGAAGGAGGTGGACAACTTGTCTGATCTAGTATGCCCTTTGTGTACTCACATGAAAAATGAGAGCCTCTTATATTGTGCTTACTATGAGCAGTTTTGTCTGCTGTAACTCTGTTCTTGGTACGTTTCCAAATGTAAATTAAACCAACCCACAGATAAGGCTTCCTTTTCTGTATACCTTCCCTTCTTCCTATTCCTCTCCCCATTGCAGAAGACTGTAAAATGTCTTGTCCTTACACTGCAGGCAGATACTGCATCTGGGAAAGAACACCTGTAGCTCAGCAGAGTGCCCTCAGTACTGTTGGTAGTACCGTAGGAACAGAAACGGTGACGGGCTGCAAGTCACTGCTGGGTTTTCTCCCTAGCACGGGTTACACAGCTGAGGCTCCTCTTCATCTGCCTGATGCTTGTGATTCCAGGGATTTTCCATGAGAAGGTGGCTTTAATTAAAATGGCAATTAAAACTTACTACGTGAGTCCCCATCAGAGGGGGACAACATTTCAGAGGGCTCAAGCAGGAGCTACAAGTCCACTGCCTGAGAGGGCAAGTTGTGTTTTTCCAGTGCCTATGCCATTTGCTTTATGTGGGCTTTTTAGACATGGGAGCTGTATGCTATGGTCCCCAGCAGTACTATATACAGACATAGTCCCCTCAGGCTGTCATACATATCTTGCACTTCTTCCCTCCCACCCTGTGAGAATGTGGACCCAGGAAGGGAACCCAAAGGGCAGCTGTACTCTAGTCTTAAAGGGAAGGTGCAAGATACAAAGTAGGAGTGTCCAGTCTTCCTCTCAAGGGAGGCAATGGCACAGTGGTCCTGCTCCTCAGAGTGAGTGGGGGACCAGAAGGGCTGGGGAACCAGCACTATTACAGGCATTTAATGCTATATTTATTGCTTTGATTTTGGGCATCTCAATGTGAAGTCAGTAAAAGCTGCAGGAATTCAGCACGTTGGAAAATCAGACCCAGCTTATCTTAAATTGACTCTCCAGAGCAAAAAGTCTCTCTGGAAAAATTTTACTCTGGTTCTGTATATACATTTTCTTGCCACATTCTTTATTTAAAAGTATAACAGTATTTTTCCATTGCATTCATTTTGGTACATCTATTGTTTTCTGTGAATATGGAACACTACTTTTTGTGTTGCTGCTTAGTCTTTTGTTACATCCCAGATTTTCTGGGTTTATTTTCATGGATCTGTATGATCACCCGTCCTGGGATTTTCCCACTGTGCTCCACAGAAGCACAGTTGGTATGGCTATGATGAGGGCAAAACTTGCCAATCAGGGCTCGTGCATGGATGACTCCAAGTCACCTGGTCCTAACCCACAGGATCCTCGGTTGTAGCCCATCCCTGGGGCCCACAATAAGACATAGGGTCTGTCTCCTACCATGATATCCAGCAGGCTAGAAGTACCTCTGGGTACTCCCACAGCAGGCCTAATTTTTGGAGTATTGGCCAGAATTTTCAGTACTGTTAGTTCAAATAAGTTTGGAAACTGCTGGATTATAGGACAACTTGAAGTTTAGCAAGCTGTTGCCTGAGGATTTTTCAGAAAAACAGAAGAAGAAAGGAGAGAAAAATAAAAGCATATGAGCTTATGTTAAAATGGTCCTCTGACTTGGGGCATTTCAGTTTTAACTCGGAGTGGAGATGATGGGAACTCAGAATTTTTACAAAGCAAACCCGAACCCCAGTCCCTCAGATTGACCACCCAAAGTCAGAAGCCACTTCTGACATTTCTTTTGCTTTTATGTTGTGTATGAGTTATTAAACTGCTGTGAATTACCCATTCATCTTCGGGCTTCTAAACTGAGTTTGAAAGACTGTACATCCTGTATAATACGGAAAATGGAGATTATGCAGACGGAAAATGCTTCTCTGCTGCAGTTTTCTCCTAAGATGTCTTAGAAATACTGAGCATCCAGCCCCTGCGCAGAACGCAGCTGGGTGTTATTCAAGCAGTTCTTGAGGAATAGTACAGGGAGATATTATGTGCATGGAGGTAGGAGTATCTGAGGTTTCCACCAAGAGGCAGTAATTCCAGGAAGCGACACTCACAGGAAGGTGTGGTGCTCCTTTCACTGGTGATATTAATGCTTGTCAATCTGTTTGAATGTCACTGACTAAGCATTTCATGATTGCTTTCCCCTTTCCCGAGAACTTCTATGGAGGCTGACAAACATCTATCCTAGGACTAGCAATGTATAGTTTAACAACCCACCAGTATGATCTTCAGGCACCTGTCTTTAGAATACTTACAGCTATTCTGGTGACGACCAAAGTTTGCTGAATCTGTTATTAAGTAATATCCATGAATTCAATAATCCACCAGAAATCAGGACTGTAAGCAGCTTTTTGTATTAGCTGTTACAGATTTCTCTAAACTTTATCACATGACAGTTTTCAATCTCTGCGAGGTACTCCAGGTCAGCAAGTAAAAGGCAGCAACAAAGCAAAGCAAAACATGTAACAAATTCAATGAGCATCTATTATCAGCCTGATTACACACTGCACCACACAGAGTCCTAATGATTTCAGCGAGGCTCCATGCAGCATAAGGAGTCTCCCATGCAGATTAGTTTACAAGATCAGGGTCTCCATATGGAATATCTCCTTCCTCCACCCCTTCCTGTTCTGTATAGAGCAGTGTAAAACAAAGGCCTGCCTTTCTGCATGTTTGAAAGGTTTTAGTTGTGTGTAGCCTTGTACAACGATTTAAAGAATAATAGCTAAGACGATATTTCTCAGTGCTATTTTAAGTCTATCTCGGCTTTTCTTACCGTGGTCACTTGCTGCAATTTCCTCTGTCCAATAATCATTTTGATGCATTCCCACTGCCACAGAGTCACGTATAGATTCCTACATTCATACCATTCAGCTCCCAGGCACAGTTTCATAGAGTGGAAGGACTGAGTGTGCAATATTAAGCGAAAAAAAATCAAATGTCAGAAACTTCATATTGATACTTTGATCAGAAGCAACATGAGACTGGAAGTTTTTGAACAACAAACCATTTGAGAGTGTGTAACATGCTTGTGAAAATATTCATAGCATAATTAGATAAATAACAGATCCAGTGTCTATTTTTACTTTCCCTTGATGAGAAGCTTTGCAGGAGAGACTGCTGGTAGTTAATTCTCCCTAACAACAATCTGTGTAATCACAAACCCCAATTAGCTGTGCCTGTTCTATGCTATACAAACTATTTCCTTAGCGCTTCACATCACTACTTTGTAATTAGCTTTCATCTACACGAGCTTTGACTAAAAAAATATAAAAGAGTGTAAGTGATTGTACTGCCACTCAGTATTCTGCGAAATAATCGCTAGCGATTTCAATCAGATTAATTTTATCACCCGTATTAAGGAAAATTACCTCCCTCTTCACTCTCTACAGCTGAGGGCTATTTCATTTCCTGAGATGTTCATAAAAGCATAATATAAAGCAATCTGTAATTGTAAATATCCTTCCCTAATAACTTTGAGATATTTCCTTAATACATCTTTACATTTGGAGTTTCCGTTCCATAAAATACAGTAACAAGTGCTCTATTATGTTTTAAGTGTGTGCTGTTAAGCTGGACAACTTAGCGCTGTCCTTCCTGTTTTTACATAGGGTTATATTTAACTTGCAGATAATGGGAACAAGGTTTAAAAGTGATGGAGCGGAATAATGGCGTTACAGCAATAATATATCTTGCCTTTGTGAGGAATAGAACTTTACGGCCTATTTCAGGTCAGCCAACACCAATTCCATTTTTCACAGCCTGACAACTTTCACCTTCACCCACACTCCAGATGGGTATTAAAAACTACTTTCCAAACAAGACTGAGGTTCGGCTAGACCCATGCTCTACACCTGGGAAGAGCCCGTCTGATACTTAAAATCCAAATAAAATAATACGAAATAAAACACAAACGGGCAGCCTGCAATATCCACGTGCCACTGGATTGTGTGGTGAGCCTCTCAGGTATTCACAGAGCAAAACAAGCTGCTCAGGTCCTACAGGAGGGGTTTTCATGGGGGAATTTCTGCAACTGCAATGCTTGCATGTTCAGCTTCTGCAGAGAGGACGTGGCATTAGCACAGATTTAGCACCTGGTTTATGGGAAATGTGAGGTGTGTGCTAGGAGGATCACAGCAGCTCAATATATCACCATGACCAAGACTCATTAAGGTGTTCAGGCCACCAGCACTTTTTGCTGAACACAGATTTAGGAGATGTGCATGTGGGATAGCTTGTGTGGGAAGCTCCCACTTAGGACAGATGGGAACACAGCCGACTGTTCCCTGAGTTGGTCAGAGTCCCATTTTTATCTGCCAGCATTGGTCTTGAATACACCTGTGTATTCCAAAATATAAATTTAAAAAAAAAAAACACAAAAAAAACCCAAAACCAAACCAACAAAAAGTATTGGTTCACTAAAGTATATTTTCAGACTAATGTTTATAAATATGTAAAGGGCAAGTGACAAGAGGATGAGGCCAGACTCTTCTCAGTGGTGCCCAGTGACAGGATAAGAGGCAACTGGCACAAACTGGAACACAGGAAGTTCCACCTGAACATGAGAAAAAACTTCTTTATTGTGAGGGTGTTGGAGCACTGGGACAGGCTGCCCAGAGAGGTTGTGGAGTCTCCTTCTCTGGGATATTCAAAACCCGCCTGGATGCGATCCTGTGCACTCTGCTCTGGGTGTTCCTGGGTTAGCACCAGGGGGTTGGACTAGATGACCTCCAGAGGTCCCTTCCAACCCCTACTGGTCTGTGATTCTGTGATTCTATGTTGTCTGCATGGCAGGGCTTTCCCCCACCTTCACCAAAGAGGTACAAGGTGAGTGATACAGAAAGCATGCTTCTCACATCAGGACCAACACTGCCCAAGATGGTTTTGAAGCTGTCCCTGTTCTCAGAAAGCAGTCTTCCAGGATTTCAAAGATAAAGGTATCTCATCATCTGACCGACCTCATTTATATATGCTCCATATTTTGCTTTAGCTGGCTTATCCCTTGGACTGTCTCACTTGCCCCTAATTACTGCAGCCTAAGAGCTGCTTGTCCATAGGAAGTCTACCTGTCATGCTGGAAAGATGACTAACTTGTGACAAAGACCAAGATAGGCAAGGAAGCAACTCCCCAGGGGGTAAGAAGATGTTTAGTTCTCCCACAGCAAATCACATGGGTTTCTCCAACACTCCATGAAACACTCTCTATTGTTGTACGTCCCTTGGCACTTTGAGACTGTCCTGTGTGTGAGACGAAGAATAACATGATGTATCTTGAAATCTTATGAATGGGGTGGGGGTTATTGGAGATGTGATACTGTTTTTCAGTGTCATAGTGTCAGCATATGGAGGATGTTACTGATAACAGCTCACTGGAATTAAATATACTCACCCCTCTTTCTACAGGAGCAAGATAAACTTTCCAACCTTTTGAGCAGGCGTACGGACAAGACCTTTCTCATCTAGAGATATGCCTTAGACTGTTTGCAAAAACATCTTTGTATACATGGATGGGACAAACCAGATAGGCTGCAATGGGTTTATCTCCTTTGTTGTTCACTTAAAAAAGGGGACAGATATTTAACCTTCGCTCTTTCCCAGTGTACATGGTATAACACACTGAAGACCAGATTATACACTGTACTCGAGCACGACAAAGATCCTAAAGACATATCAGAAAGTGATTTTCAATTGCCTGAGTCTCGGCAGGAATCCCTGTGCCTTAGCCTTTCCCAAAGATGTTCTCGGAAAAGAGGTCTGGAGTGCGTATATCCCCACACGGCACAGGTATTCCCAGCAGAAGTGTCATCTCCACTTCCTTTTTTTCTGCTTAAGAAGCACACAGGGACAGGGGTACGTCAGGCAGAAACACTGAGTCCCCTGGGGAAAATGAAGCCAAATCACTGCAACAAGAAACGCTCAAGTTATACAGCTCCAGAAAAACTCAAATATATGCTGAATTTTCATTTTCTTATGCTAAAATTTCCACTTCTGAGAAGTCTGGCTAATAAACAAAGTCACCTATTACACTTATACAAATGTCGCATCCCTACTGGTTTATATTGTCAGGAAGTAAAGTGAAACTAGTCAAAATTCAGTATCCCTGGCAAATATTTGAAACTCTTTTTATGTGGAAGAAGGATACAGCTAGGGCTGGAAGCACATGTGTTTTCAGTCCCACTGAAAATTTCACTGTCTTCATATTTGCTTTTATCCCAATTTGGAACAGAAAGTCAAACACTGACTACTGAAACTTCTGAAAGTCACAAAGTTCAGAAATGTCAAAACATGCCACTTTAGTATTCCTGATCTAAAGAAAATGCTGAATATTACAAAACTGCAACACTGAATAACATTTTTTTGAATGAAACCAAAGCATTTCATTTTAGCTCAGTTCAATACCAATATAAGTCCTCCTGAAGTGATCTTGATACCTCACAAGAGCTGGAGTTCAGATGCCTGGCATTATTAATTTTTCACTACGGACAGATTTTCTGAGTGTGCCACAAGATACATCACCATACAAATCCCCAGGTTCACCCCAGATAAGACATCCAGTTGCATCTTCTGAAATGCAGTCCAGCTAAGGAGATGTTTCTGTATAGATCACGGTCACTGCAATGTTTTAGGCATAATGACTCTGCAGGGCAACACAGATAAATTCTGAACAGAACTGAAACAAAATGTTTAGTTTAGTTCAAGAAGGTAAAGGCTTTTGAACTATGTTGATCCAGTCCCAAGCAAGACGCTCTTCCAGATATCTAAAGGCTGGCAATGTAATTGTTCAGCGTTATACTGAATGACATGTTTCTGTAGAGTGGTCATTCTTAAAGGTACCCTAGACTTCATTGGAGTAAAATAAGATGCATTGCTGAGTAGTTATGCTGATGACCTGTGCCGCTTTATCATTATGGTTTAGAATACTTGAAGTTATTTTACTGAGATAAAGTTAGCTAAGATAATGACAAGTTTTCTGACCACTATAAATACATATTGCTGTCACATTTAAACTAGTAGATAATTAATGCAGAGCCAGCTGCTACCAATATACTGTACTAAGACTCGTTAATACAAGGCTCTAATAAAGCTGTTAATACTGATAAAACCATACAGCATTTAAAACTGTTGCAAAATTTTCCTTAGAATTATCCCCTCGTTACTACGGAGAGTTTTGTTACAGTTTGGGTTTCTATTTATAATGAACCTCCAACAGCATACATCACGTTATCTGTCATAAATAAAGTCAGCACTTGCCTCAAGGGTCCTGCAGTTTAAAAGGCAAGAACAAGAAAGTCAAGGTGTGTTTGAAATCTAAAACAAGTAGGATTTATTTGCCTTAAACAGAAACTGGAGACCGAGTCAGGCACAAAAGTTCATTGTTTGTATGCACGTTGCAGACAGATAAGAAAAGACAGCCTTTGTCATGAAGAGCTTGAATTAAAATAACATAAATCTAGAGGAAAGTATAGCTTAACAGAATTGCTTTTTGCTTGTAAAAGTCTCTTCTTTCTGCTTTTCACTCAACCCCAAGAAAACCTGCAGTCGGGATGGGCATTTAAAGGCACAATCAAAACCTCTTGAAATCTGTGAAGTTTTGGAGTATGCTCTTAAAAATTGAAATCCAGTTACCCAGATGTCTGACGAATATCCTACTGTAAATGAAAGGAAGGCATTCTCTGCTAATTCACTCACTCTTACAATAAAGCTAACTGAAAATGAGAATAGTTCTGATCACCAGAGTCAGAAATTGGTATTCCAACAGTTTCATAACAGAAATCGGTTTGCCTCCATTTTACTAAATTATACTGTTCAGTAGTTAGAAACTCATTTTATAAGCAAATACGTACTTACCTATTTTTTAAGGCTCTGACCCACTGCTCATCTTAATGGCTTATAACTAAGAGTGTTCCAACTGGTTGATACCATCTGTCTGAATCTGCTAGACAAAAGGGTAGCGGACTAGATCTGTGGCTCTAGCTCATTTAGTTTATATTCAAGAAACTGTGACAGTAGTCTTCAGTATGGAACACTGTTAAAATATTATGAAAGCCAAATGATTGTTTTTCTTTAAGAGGAAAAAGAAAGAGAAAAAAAAAAAGCAGTGAGTAATTAAACAGGAATAAAAAGGAACGACATGGCAGCTGTGGACTGTGTTATTCTCTAGTCCCTAGATAAGGACGGGCATTGAAATAGCCTGTCTTCTGGGAATTCGAAAATAGGCACAGAAGGGGAAAAGTAGGTTTCTGAATGCCCAAAGTTAACACCATCTCGCTAAAATAAAGGCAAGAGGGATGGGGAGTAAATGGCTGCTCTGAATTGTGTCTGGGGATTGGATCTGTGGGCTTGTGTATCGGAGCTGTGGACAGTCCTGTGGCTGATTCCCACATGAATTCAAGGAATACGATCACCTCCAATAAGCAGAAAACACTGTCAGTGATAGACGGAAAAATCCTCTCTGCCGCAGGAGGTGTCAGAAGACCGTTCAGCGCACGGATGCTAGCTGCCTTCAGGCGTAAGCAAAAGGCAAGTTTGTGTCAGTGACCAACATAGTTTCTGACATGCAATGCCCATGACACTGAATATTAAGGGTAAGGGAGATCAATGCCTCATTTTATAGAACTCAAGGTTTATACTCTAAAAGCCTGTTTAGAACACAGTTTTCACCCAAAGAGTTAAACACTGGCTAAAACCTTTTTAACATAAAGGGTCCAATTTGCTAATGATTTGTGTCCATGCACAAATCAACTTAATAGCACTATTTCTGGAAATATTACAAGCAGAGAGATAAGTTTCACATTCATCAAAGCTGTTTAAACCCATTTGGAGCCTTTTTTTTTTTTCTGAGAAGCATTAAAAAGATTTAGCAGTTTAAGGAGAGATCAAGGATATTTTCACACAATTATTTGAAATTGTTAAAAACTGCCTCTGCTTTTTTTAAAATGCACATTGTGATGCTGTTAGGGCAGCTCTGACAGGAGTGTAGACAATGGATTTTTTTTCCCCTCTTTTTTTTTTTTTTGACATTGTTTGGAAGTGGCTTTAAGGACTCTACTCTGGCCATTTGGATCCACAGCTGCCTTGTTTCCTTAAGAAACAGGTATCATTAGTACTCATTTATGAAGAATCAGAAAATTATTTGTCTTCTGATACTGATGATTATACTTAACACTCCAAACTCTTACCAACCCAAAAGGTGTCTTTAAGAAGGCTTGGTGTTTGCAAGAATCTGTTTCTCCTCAGCAGGAGGAATCATCACAAAGTTTAGACCATGGCAAAAACTAACAACTTCTATTTCTTTTTTTCTTTTTGCAAATTAAACATATACTCAGTTTGCTGCATAATATAGCTTGTATATGTTTTATAGGGTTTATCAGTCCCTGTGGCACTTCTGAGCACCCTCACTGAAAGAAATCCATATACTAATGTTTCCCCCAAAATCTTGTGTGTCCTCAGTCAAGCAACATAGTTAAACAAATAACAAAGTTTCTGTAACTCCTCAGTGATTCAGCTCTGCAACAGCCATCAAAATTAAAATTTCCTTTTACTCCAATCTACTTAAAATTAATTGAAGGCACATGCTTAAGCCAGCTTCCAATACTGTCAATGTAACCAGTTTGTCTTATTCTAGATAAAGCCATACCTGCTTGCTAAAGGTACACAAGTTTTGGCTTCTTCACTCACCTTTGAATATTAATAAACTATGCAGAAGGCAGGTGCGAACAGTTTTCTCAGTCAATGTTATGGCTTTTGGTGAAAAATGCTTTCAGAAGTTAAAACAGCAGCCTAATACTGAGAGACCCCAGCCAGGCCATGAAATGAAGCCGAAATGATCTTTCAAGGGTCTCCTGGTTCAGTGTCTCAGGAGGTATATGATCAGTGTGATTTAAGGAAGTGAGTCGGTAAGAAAAGGGATGGGAAAGGCAGGCATAGGAATGAAGAATGCACCCTGGAAATGTTTAGCTTGCACAGATAAACCACCAATGT
Organism: Psophia crepitans; assembly: GCA_013399095.1. NCBI lineage: Eukaryota > Metazoa > Chordata > Aves > Gruiformes > Psophiidae > Psophia > Psophia crepitans. Next base: position 193,859 of record VWZZ01001635.1, on the reverse strand, counting down.
CTAATGGCATCATAAATCATGAGACAAACCTCCTTTCCTTGTCCGGCACAGGGACTGCCAGATAATACTACAGAATTGTACATAATATATGCCTGCTTATTGAATGAAATGAGAGAGATCAAAATAATAATCTGATAAATATTTGTAAAGTACTCACAAAGGCAAAGAGGTTTCTTCTTTTCCTGAACCTCCAGTCCTTTCCTTGCCTGCTCATATTCTCCATCTTTTGGTTGACAAACACAGCTTTTCAGGTGGGATACATATGTGCACAAGTGCATGCACACGTGTTTTAACTTCACATTTGTTTTAAAGGCTGTGCAAAGGTCTGGTGGATTCATAACTCCCAGCTTCCAATAAATACAGTAACTAGGAAAAAAATATGCAGCTTAAAAATCAAAGGATGGATGTTCTTGGCCCTGCTGGATACAGAAGGTGTAATGCAGGTAAATCAGGAAAGTCAGCTTGTCTTACATCTCTTCCTTTGTGCTTGTTGGCTTTTGTAAAAATGGATTCCTTCATTACTCACTTTGCACATCTCGCAACCAGCATTAAGTGAGTAGAATCAGTCCACTAAGGCCCTTCATTTCCACCGTGACTTTCATCAAAGGATCACAGAGAATGCTACTCAGTATATAATCCCCGCAATGCCAGCCTGAATATTAGCAGCTCTTTTTTACAAGCAAAATCACAACTGTTTTTTGGCAGTGGTGTCAATATAATCAACCCCCTTGCTTTCCCCTTCTCCACTTCCAAGGTCCCAAACACATTTGTTTGTTCCTACCTCTACATCTTTCACTGGTCCAGCAAAAATGTTGGTGACCTATGTGATAGACAAGATCAGAGAACTAAGTATGCTGAAAAAATACCTCTCTTTGGGGGCAGAGGAGCCTGTGTTTCAGCCAAGCCAGTCCCCAGTTGTGACTCACCGAGTCCATGTTTGTGCTAGTACCTACAGCACCAGGGTAGAAACAAGTGGCCAGAACAGAAGGGCAGTACCATGCCTGCTGAAGCTATCACCGCCATTGAATATAATCTTAAAAACAAAAACAGCTTTATTTCTAGGGTCCTGCCTCTTCTCGGGTCAGGATCAAAAATCAAATCTTTTGTTACCCACGCAAGGTCACAGAGAAAGTCAGCAGAGACAGGGTACGGTCCGAGCAGTCTGCTTACGGGGTCTGCACTGCTCTGATAGAGAAACCCTGTTTAAAAGGGCTCTTAGAAAGTTTTCAGCAACTTGCCTCTCAGGATATATAATTGCACATTACTTGTGGCATTTTAATCACTTCTGAAAATACTGTTTGGAATTGTAAAGTTATGTGAAGACAAAGCAATCTCCAGCATGCATAGTTTAAAACGGGCTAACGGTAGAAGTCTGCATCGTTCACAGGCACATTAACCAGGGCTTTTTCCCCCTCCTCCCCTAAACTGCATGCCAAAAGATGTATGATCCACTTTCTGAGCTGGGTCACCTTTAAGAGCCCAGCGACACGCCACAGAATTATTCGCCAGTCCTCACCAGAGATGTCTGCAAGTGCAAAGCCTGTGACAAAGGACTGAAATGACAGCACTTTGACTCACTTCTACATTGTGTTTGTTTAGGAAGGTCCTAGAAATTGTATTTCACCAACCACATTCGCTATCAACACACAATTATCTGGCTTAATCATGTGGAACAGTGGCAAATTCACCTGGGGCTTAAGAACTAATGACATTCTCGTCTGAGCTGCTTTAGTGAAATGGCCTAGCACCTGAAGCAGGAACAGCAAGATTGCTCAAGAAAATTTGGTTTTCTTTTTTCATTTCACAGCATAGGGGCTCTGCTCAAATCAACAAACGCTCCTGATTAAATAGCTGTGGTAGTTGACTTATTTGCACTTGTGTGTATGGCTCTGAATGTACATTGAGAATCCCTAACCTTTACAGGAAAAGAGTTGTCTGTGACTTGTTTTTAATACCTTGCCCTTTTGACATAGAAAGTAGTCAAATAATTTGGTATTTGATAATTTTGGTATCGTGAGATCTGTAGGTATGGGTGGCCCCAAATATTTCAAAGCTACCACAGGGGCAACAGCAAAAAAACCCACCTTTTCTCACGCTGAATGTATTTGTATCTATTTTTGTCTGCAGCCTGGGCAGGGCCATTTAGATTCTGCTTGCTCAACAGAAACTCAGACCCTCATGCTGGCCTCCCCCCTTGGTATACAGGAGATGAGTTGTGTTGCTGCTGACTATACCACTGAATCTCAAAAGTTTACAGGCTGGCAGAGACGAGAAATTGAGTGTTCAGGTTCCTGAACGCTTCAGAAAAGGGGTAAGAAGGGTTGGGGGACCAGCCATTCCTCCTATTTTAGCTGCGGGAAAGAAACTAGTACCATTTCCATGAATGAAGTCTGAAAAAAACATTCAGAAAGATACAGTAGGTGAGACTTTCATACTCGCCTTTCATAGTCCCCTTTAGCACTTCATGCTCAAGGACTCTGCGTCTGAGCAAAACATCCACAGACTTGCATAGACAACCACAAAAACAAGGCAGCCCAGAATCAGGCTTGATGTGACCACTTTCCCTGCTATGAAAATTAATTAGCATTAACTCTAATATGGATATTGGCTCAGATTGATCTATGGATGAAATTTAGTTCATACGGATAAGCTGCACAGCCACCCACTCAAAGTTGATTCTGCATTCGACTTCTAATAATACTGCATCCCACTAATGCTGCATCAGCACCCAGCTATATCTGTAGCAGAAACCCCCTGCACAGCTTCTACACCCTGATTACTCCCACACGAGCATGAGAAGCACTCATGTGAGGTTGTGCACAAAGCAGTTTTTGCTAGATGTACCCCACATTCCAGAAGCCCAGTGCCCTACCACTGGTTGCCTAGTCTTCTGTAACAAAGTTCTGGCTGCAAAATTTTTAGTGATTGCTGGAGTTGGTGATTCAGGAACCTCTCAGTGAGTAGAGCTATCGGAGATAGTCCCGCTAGGTTATTTGCAAATATGCATTTCTCTTTTGGGGTTAGTGCCTAGACATGGTCAGGCATAAATCTGGCCAAAAGATTTTCACTGAAAGATGGCAAAGGCAAGTTCAGTTTTGTAAATCCAGGGCAAGAAAACAGCTGTAGCCTCAGAGGCTCAAAAGGAAGCTATTCAATATGGTCACAAATGAAGCGAGTTTGGTTTGATGTTGGTCTCCAGAGGAACCGGTGTTGACATGACATGCCATCTAACTGGAAAGAGCTGGAAGTCTTCAGCAGATGACCTGAGATAGGAAAGAGTAGAGTAGAGGGGCACAGTTATCCAGATTACGTTTAATGTAATGTTCAAGCACTTCAGGAAGAGGCTAGAGTATTCTCCTGTTTGCTGTGGTACTATAGGACCTACCTCAACATAAAACAAGGTTAAACAAGAATAATTTTGGAGGCTTTGAGGGAAATCAGGTTTTCATAGCAAGTTCTCTGTGCTGCAAAATGCTGAGGCTTGCTTGGAGAGCCCATTACAGAATAAGCTGTCACCATCGCCTTGAAGGGCTCAGCACACTGCACTGCTCCCAGAGTTTCTCAAGCATCAAAAGACTTAGTTTTTAACATATACCTCAACATTACTACTATTGATCTCATGGGGAGTGTGGGGTTTCAAGAAGCCCCAAAGACAGTCCACCTGTCTACTTAAGAAGCATCGGGCCTGGCACTGTCTCAGCAACTGCATGACAGACTGCCCTTGGTCTCTGCACCAGGCTTCGCATGACTGCAGGGATTATTTCCCCCTTGATGTCTCACTCTGTCATAATTGTAGTTTCATCAGTTTTTTAAATCTTAACTCACCACTAGTATAAATCAGTATAGCTAGACCGAAGTCAACAGTTACAGCAAATAATACTGACAGAGTATCCAGACAGTAAATCAACTCACTGACATGAAGAAAGTGCTTTTTCAATATATCTGTGTCACTGCTTCTATAAGACTCCTCTGTGCTCTAAGGAAAGGCCGTGCTTTAACATCAGAATATCTAACATCCCAGGAAAAAGAGCATAGTCACCAAACCAGTTGTATTTCAGTGACAAAGAGGGGGATAAATGCGGTCAGCATGGATTTGTATGGCTTCTGTGACACCAGCGCGTTGCCATCAAGAGCAGTTTAGTCAGTGAGTTCAACAATTTGAGGACACAATGCATTCACTGTATGCCAGCAAAAGAGTGTCACTGTGAGAACAGGGAAAAGTTGCTTCCAAATGGTCTTACCCTATGGTTGTTGTGGACATTATGCTGTTTAGGCTGGTTGGTTAAATGACAGAGAAGCAGAAAATATGAGACTGGATGCATTGATGCAGGTATGTGTGTGAATCCTATCATTAAAGTGTTTCATGCCAGTCCCTACACAGAAGTTACGATATGTACAGTCACTTATCACTAATACTAGGTTTCGTTGAGCATATCTGAATCAGGAAATATGGTAATTTTCACAGTCACCAACTGGAAAATATTTATGGTGCAGCAGTTTAATATATCTGTATTTAATATTTCTAAGATTGTACCTGATGACATAATAAGATTTTGAGTTTAAATAACAACTGAACGATTTGGGGAAGAAAAAAAAATCTGCACTGATAGAAAGCTTACTCCTTTATAAAAAACTTTTTCCACGTTCATTAGGATTGCCAGCCTGGGGCAAGCTTAATTAAAGTCAATGGAGAAAATAATTGAATACTTAAAAGTGCTATTTGGGGCTCACAGAGCTTGAATGACTCAAAATATGAAATATTCAATTACTAATAATTGTGAGGTTTTGTTTGGTGAGCATTTTGTCACTCATTCCACACTTCACATCCTTCCTCTTTCTTTCTCTGCTAGACAGAAGCGTTAAAAGAGAAGAAAATTGGCAGCTCAGTGCCAGGGTGAAGAAGTACCCATGTTTACCCAACCCTTCACTCTTCATCATCCTGGTCTCTCCTTTTGATTCAGACCGTATGCTTGCCGCTTACTTGCTTGCTTCTTCCTTCTCTTCTGGAAATAGGTTCTTTCTCCTCTCAGTCTTTCTTTTTCACTTGCTCAGAGTGTGATCATGACGCATGAGGCTTTGAACGTGACCTTACATTTAGCAGCTCTGTTGGCTTAGGTGCCTGGGAGAGTTTGAATTTCTTACTGACTTGGGCACACCATTTAACAAACCCAGATGCTTTGAATGGTGATTTGGAGGAAACGTTGCCCGGACTTACTTTTCAACACAAGCTCAACAGGCCTTGTAAAGGGAAAATCTTTGGGCGAGGACAATGAAAGTTGAAATGGTTTTACTTACTGGATTGCAGTATTAGAGGAGGTGAGCTCAAATTTAAATACATGCCCTGCCCAGAGGTGACTCAGATTGCAAATACTGAGTTTTATATCATGGGAGGCAGAGCTTGTTGGGATTGATGTTTCAGTAAATGAGGAAGTTGATTGCAAGCGGTCAAGCAATTTCCTCAACTTTAGAATTAAAAACAAATGAAACTGATGTTTAGATCATTGTATGAAAATGGGACACTCAGCCTGCCAGACCAACATTTATTGTTTCTTCCTTTATTCCAAATATACTCCAAACACTATGAATAAAGGACAGATTGGACTCAGTTTTGGGCTATTTGACAATTCCAGAGTTACTGTAAGAAACAAGAGTAAGGTTCATTAAGTGACTGATGAGGACAGGCTATTTGAGTGAAATTTTTTTAGCATATTTTACTTTCTTAAAATAAAAGAAAATCCTAACCTGGAGAAATGGCAAATTAATTAACATATTCTCCAGTACTTAACGACACCTCTGCAGAAGGCAACTCTTAAAATGTGAAACCCTTGACATTGCCAGCATAGAAAAATAAAGTACATGTCTCTCAGTGGGTACCAGGGACCTATATTATGTCCTACTGTTGGTTACAGAATTTTCAATATTTTCTTATCCTTTTTCACTCATATGAACTGCAGCTTATAGCAGTGGTAATCATTTCCTGTGTTTGAAAAAGAGATGAAAGCATTCATGGATGAAAGCAAGTTGGATTTAATCTCCTTCTCTCTCATCCAGTGCACTGTACTGATCATTTTCCAAAAAAACAAGACTTAAGCTCATTTTTGTCATGACAAAACTAGTTTCATAATAATCAGATGGCAATTCCTAGTGTACACAATTCTAATATAATTACCAGGAGGAAATGTAGAGGGAGTTGCAGGTTTGAGATAAAGAAAAGCCTGTGAATTTTGTATTAATGTCTCAGACTCTCTTATTTGTGCAAGTAATCAATCTTTCGGGGAGTAGAATAGTAATTCTTTGTGAAAAAATGACAAGAGTCTGAGGAAGAAAGAAGATAATCTGAGTTTCATTCTGTACACAGCAGGTCAGCTGTGATTGACAAAGCTCATCACAAAACTATAGCTCCCGGAATAATCCCAATAGCAGAGTTTCATTTGCAGCCGAAGCAGTGTTAATGACATGTTTAACAGCTGCTTGTTGAAGTTTGGAATCTGCATTAACCTGCAGAGCAGTGAACAGAGAAATGAGGGGAAGTATTGAAATCAAGCCTTCATTATGCCGACAGCCCAGGGTAAGGGGTAGCGAGGGGTTCGTGGAGCAGGAGGGAGGAGAGGCGCAGGTTTGGAGGGTTCAGTTGCAGATAAGGATAGTCAAGGAGATGACAGCGTCCGATCAACGAACACAAAAGGCTGTAAAAGCAAACTGATGCGCTTGACTCAAGACACCGAGGAAGGGAAAAATTAGACCACTGAAATGAACAAAAAGGAAGAGGTGGAAAACGAAGGGCTGACAGTATGGCTTGTTGTGAAGAGGAGAACCAACAGCACCGTGCCTTGCAGGCTAGCAATACACTTCGGCCAGCCCATTCTCCAGTCTGTAGTTATCCTCTTTTAACCCAAAGCCTTTGCCTACCCTATAAAAGGGACCAATTTCACAGCATTCAGCCTCCTACTGATATTCATGTCAAGATAAAAGGCTATTCCCTAATAAAGAAACAATGACAAGACACTGAATTCCTTTCCATGCCACACTGGTATGCAGCTATTAGAAATATAGAAATCCTAGTCTGACTCCAGTCTTCCTACACGAATGCAGATGTTAAGAGCCAGAGCGTGCTCTTGAATTGCCCATATACTGTACTGTTCTGGGCCAAGCCCTTCCCTCTTAGTGCTAATACTAACATCAGTGACATACAGGCAAACGGCAAAGGCCTGGAAGTCTCTAATCTCTACTTGCATGCTTCAAAATGTTGGCAGTGCCAGCAGGCATATTTTGATGGAGGTGGAAATTAATAGAGACGTATACATTCAGTACCTTCATAGGTTAAACCAAATGCTTTACGCTGTGCTTTGTTACCCCTGGTAACAGAGTACTGGGATCAGCTGTGGCTTCCACTGAAAGTCTTTGGAAGGCCAGTCCCTCACACCTATTATGTTGACCTTTCTTGTCTGAGGGGCTGCTTAGTCAGCATTTTCTGTTGGACTGGGTTGTTCTCTGTTCCTTCATGATGTAAATGGGACACATTTAATCCTTTAGAAAACCATATAATTTAGGCCATAAATTGTAGGTAGAAGGCACTTAACTTCCACCTCAGCCCCAGACTGCCTTTGGCTTCCAGGCAGGTAAATCCAAGCATGTTACAGCTTGAACTGAAGAGCTCCCCAAGTGCCTGACAAAATGCCTTTCCAAAGACAGGCACTTGAAAAGATAGGCACATTTGCAGTTAAGTTAGGTCTAGCTAGGTTAGACTCAGTAGACCCATCACAGTGCCTCTAATCTACTACTATAGGTGCCTTTACAATTAACGCAAGTGACCATTCCTGGGAAGCTGGAAAAGATTTTTGTCTTACAAGAATAGTTGGTATTCAAAGCCAAGACATCCCAAGGGTGAGCACAGGCCATGAAAAGCAAATGCAAATTTGGAGATGTGCAAGTCTGACCCAAGTTTAGAGGTCACACTAATGGTAATGTCTACCATTCGAACTGCCTATGGTTTCCTTCACATGCCTACAGCTCCAGTGTTTTATTTGTTACCTCTCTTTTTATTTTTAATTCATATGTCTTTGTCTCTAGTGAGGGTCAAAATCTCTGCTCTGGAACAACATTGTCTGGGAAGCAAGCCAAAACACAGTTGATGCTCTCTGAAAACAACAGGGGAAAGCAGAGCAACATTGAATTGGCATGGTCCGGAGGCTAGAGCAGGAGTCAGAGACCTGTGTTATATAAATACCTTCAGAGTGACTTATCACAGGATCAAGGGCAATATTTCTTGACATTCTTAGTCAGAAGGGTTTTCATTTACAGAAAAATCAGAATTAGGCTAAATGTTGAATGTTCCTATGGTCATTTTCTCTTGCTTGCTTGATTGCATGCAGTGAACATGGTTGAAAGCATTTTGGTGGGGAGTCTTTTCACAAGTGTTTTTGCAGACAACCTTCTGACATCTTAAGGCACATATCAACCCAAACACTGCACTAGGGTGAAAGTAGCGTTAGAAACATATGTAAGGTGAAAGTAATATCTGTCATCTTTCTCCATTAAAATCTCCAACCATCATGGAAAATGTATGTATTTTGTCATTCTAGCCTCTCGTTCACAAAAATCTTCTCATCCAGTGAAAAATTTCACTTACTTTCTCAACTGTCCTGTGGACTTAGGTGTTTAAAATCAGCCAAACTTCAGAATGATTTTCTTATGTTTAAACAGCCATTTGCTGACTGTGAATAATGTCAGATACTGCTCTTAGTCTTATTTATGCATACCTGCTAGCTATTTCATTATCAAAAGACTTAGATAGCATTGTTAATTTGTCCCCTAAAACATGTGCAATGGATTTACACAGCTCCTGATGGTTTTGACAGTAAAATCTACTCCTGGGACAGTCTCCTTAATCCGTGTTCCCAAATAAACCTGGGGGCAAAGACTGAATGATAGTAAGCTGTTGAATGTGAAAATAAATAACAAACAAAAGGAAATGAGATATATCTATGGAACAATTTGGCACTGTGTTCAAATGCTTTTGTTTTGATTTTCACAGCTACTTTATAAATAAAATGACTATGTTAGATAGAGAATTTTCTCAGCAAGAGCTTACGAAGCCATATGATTTTCAGCTCAGCCTTTAATTTTGTAGTGGCCGGGAAGTTTATTATAGAGCATATAAAGTCAGAAGCAGGGTTAGTCTTTGGATCTAAATACATGATGATTCACAGTCACTAGAACTAACCACCAGTTCAGTTGCCACTCCGTTCTGCTTCACAATATCAGAGTATTACAATTGCTATGGAATTCAGCATAATTTATGAATTTGAATATTTTCTATGTTATAATAATAAACATTGAGGAGTTTTGTGGCATCGTGTACTACTTGTGCTCTCCACATCTGACTTTGTCAAATGGTCTATCTTCCCTCATCTGGCTTCTCTGGGATAAAGGTAGCTAATGTGTGTTAGTATTACATTTGTAACAGTAAAAGCTCATTTTAACTTGGCTGCAGAGGTTGGAAGATAGGGCTTTGCAGAAGCTGGGAGACAGAGTATGTAGAAGCTAAAATCTATGAGAGTTTCCTTGGAGATACGTATTTCCTGATGTAAGCAAGCAGCATTTAAATCAAAACAGAAGTCAGTACAACTTTGTTTGAAAATACCCTTTGGGAAAGAGTACTACATTTCAAAAATGTGCTGTTGCCATCTCCAATGACCATGACTTTACATCAGGTCTGCTTAATGTTCTCCATTAATATTATCCACCTTTGCAAGTGCTTTAGAGAGGCAGACAGTATCACAGTATCTGAAGCACAGAGAGATGAAATGACTTACCTGAGACCCCTCATTGTACTAGAGGCATAGTCTTTCCTATCCGTTCAGTCACACAGCTTCCCTATGTACAGTATTCAGCAACCTCACAGTTGAACTAGCATGGCTTTCAGCCTTGTCCCCTAAATTGTCAGCAGCATTCCAGAAAACTGGGATAAACATGCATAGAAATGATGATGAAGCTATTGAAATGTCCTCAAAGCCAGCAATGGGAGTTAGATATGTAGGATAAATTGGAGACACAGATTTGATGGATGGATCAGTTGATGGATAAGGAATTGGCTGGATGGCCGCACTCAAAGAGTCACGGTCAGTGGTTTGATGTCCAAGTGGAGACCAGTGACAAGTGGCATTCCTCAGGGGTCGATACTGGGGAAGGCACTGTTTAACATCTATCGGCAACATGGACAGTGGGATCAAGGGCACCCTCGGCAAGTTTGCCGACAACACCAAGCTGTGTGGTGCAGTCGACACACTGGAGGGAAGGAATACCATCCAGAGGGACTTTGACGGGCTGGAGAGGTGGGCCTGTGTGAACCACATGAAGTTCAACAAGGCCAAGTGCAAGGTCCTGCACATGGGTCAGGGAAATCCCAAGCACAAGTACAGGCTGGGTGGAGAATGGATTGAGAGCAGCCCCAGGGAGAAGAACTTGGGAGTGCTGGTGGATGAGAAGCTCAACATGAACTGGAAGTACATGCTTACAGCCCAGAAAGCCAACCATGTGCTGGGCTGCATCAAAAGAAGTGTGGTCAGCAGGTCGAGGGAGGTGATTCTGCCCCTCTATTCCACTCTTGTGAGACCTCACCTGGAGTACTGCGTCCAGCTCTGGGGTCTCCATTAGAGGAAAGACATGGAGCTGCTGGAGCAAGTCCAAAACAGGGCCACAAAGCTGATCAGAGGGATGGAGCACCTCTCCTGTGAGGACAGGCTGAGGGAGCTGGGCGTGTTCAGCCTGGAGAAGAGAAGGTTCCGGGGAGACCTAATTACAGCTTTCCAGTACCTAAAGAGGCCTACAGGAAAGCTGGAGGACTGTTTACAAAGTCATGTAGTGACAGGACAAGGGGTAATGGCTTTAAACTAAAAGAGGGGAGATTTAGATTAGATGACAGGAAGAAATTCTTCCCTGTGCGGGTGGTGAGGCACTGGAACAGGTTGCCCAGAGAAGCTGTAGCTGTCCCCTCCCTGGCAGTGTTCAAGGCCAGGTTGGATGAGGCTTTGGGCAACCTGGTCTGGTGGAGGGTGTCTCTGCCCATGGCAGGGGGTTGGAACTGCATGATTTTGAGGTTCCTCCCAACCCAAACCAGCCTGTGATTCTATGATAATTACATCATTTTTGCTTGTTTTACTGACCACTGAGCACTCTTACCAAAAATCCCTTTGAAACTAAAGATATTAATCTTCAGTGGCATACATGCTTCATCATGAAGAAGTCTCTCCATAGACAGTAGGATCAGCTCTGCACAATATGGAATTGTCAAAACAGGGATTGCCCAGTAGGAAAAGCGGAGTATGCAGAAGTTAGAGAATACACTAATTTTTCATTCTGTTTCAGTGTAAAAATATTGCAGTCCTCATGTGGATTTTTTACAGTTGTTTAATTTCAGACCAAGGAAAATAATTAAAAAAAAATGACCCAAATTTGACCAAATACACATACATTACGTACACACACTACAGCTTAATTTGGTGTAAGGATGCAAGATTTTGACACCTTTTAGTGGGAGCATATGCTATATTTACAGTTAGCATTTCAGAGCCTTTTTTATAGCCAGATAAGAATGAAGTGGCAGTAACATAAATGAGAATTAAACTCCATACCTGTCTGAAAAAATTTCTTGCACTAATGGGTTGAATTACAGGAGATGATCCTGTTGCCATATGTGCATTTTGCTCCTCTTAACCATATGGCTTTATTGCTAAGCAAAATATTTCTAGATTTCTATTTTTTTCATCCTCAAGCTGGGACAAATGTCAGCATTTTGAAATTTTTCCCACATTAAGAATCAGGGAGGAAAATTGTATCAAAGCAGTTAAAATATTTCTTTTATATCTCAGACTTTTACAAAAGTTTATAGCATAATTAGTCTAGCTTACAAACCAATCAGTTATCTTGAGCTGGAAATAGGGATTTTTATACAGAGAAGGTCATAAAAGAATGATAATTTATCAGGATTTTGAAAAATTTGAGTTTGAATGAATCAGCATATTTAGCAAATAAATACTATTTAAGTCAAACTTTGTTGCCAGTCATCTCCAAATGAATATCATTCATGCTTTGTGATTTGAAGGGAAGCAAATAATCTTTGTTTTAGTGCAGGAAGTGACTTAGGGAAATGTGAAAGTGGGAGAGGGAAGGCAGACAGTGGTAGGTTTTGTAGAGGATCAGAAGTTTCAAATCAGGCATGGAATGGAAGACAGGGAGAGGAAAATGACCAAATATATGGGGAATGGCAAAGCACAGAACACAAAAGATAAGGACTAGGCAATTGGCAGAGCTTTGGTAAGGACTGTGATTTCACCTGTGGCAAAGAGAGAAAACGTGAAGTCCTCACTTTGTCATTAACCTAGCTATGACTTAAGCAAATTGCTGCCCTTATTTTGGATCTGAGTCAAGAAGGGCTGATGAAACCCTATGGTTATAGGAAAATATTAAAACGGGCCTGTGGTTTCAACACCCGTTCCCACACATAGCGCGCTACATGCATTTCTGGAGGGTATCTCCTGGTTAAAGTTCAACCAAAAAGATCAGTTTCACACACCCTGAGACTATCCCATAATGTGAACCAAACTGATAAGAAAAGCCAAGGGCAGATTTGCTTCCACAGCACACTCCTGAACTGTAAAAAAATGCTAATGCACCAAATCCTTGGCTGGCTTTGTACAGAAGGATGGAGCCAGTCAGAGCATCCTCCCTTTGAAATGGCTTCCTAACTGGAGGTAGAAACAGTGGAGAGCTATATGGATGAGTGATAGCTGTTTTTCTTTTAGCATTTTCCGACCAATGTCCAACTCACGTTACAATAAGAAACTATAAGTGATCCTTCATCTTTCCCTTGATCACAGGCAGGAAATAAAGATCAAGACCAGTGATAACCTGGAGAGTGAGGACAGAAATAAAGATGGGGAAATGATCCCCACCACACTGCAAGGCAGAGATTATAGAATCATAGAATCATAGAATGGTTTGGACTGGAAGGGACCACAAGGATCATCTAGTTCCAACCCCCCTGCCATGGGCAGGGACACCCTCCACCAGACCAGGTTGCCTAAAGCCTCATCCAACCTGGCCTTGAACACTGCCAGGGAGGGGGCAGCCACAGCTTCTCTGGGCAACCTGTTCCAGTGCCTCACCACCCTCACAGGGAAGAATTTCTTCCTAACGCACAATTTAAATCTCTCCTCTTTTAGTTTAAAGCCATTATCCCTTGTCCTGTCACTGCACTCCCTAAGAAACAGCCCCTCACCAGCTTTCCTGTAGGCCCCTTTAGGTACTGGAAGGCCATAATTAGGTCTCCCCGAAACCTTCTCTTCTCTGGGCTGAACAAGCCCAACTCTCTCAGCCTGTCCTCACAGGAGAGGTGCTCCAGCTCTCTGATCAACTTTGTGGCCCTCCTCTGGACTTGCTCCAGCAGCTCCATGTCTTTCCTCTAATCGAGACCCCAGAGCTGGACGCGATACTCCAGGTGGGGTCTCACAAGATGTTGGTTCTCTGCCACACTTTGAAGCACAATGAAGCAAACAGTCCTGCCTGCCAGTGCCCATGGCTAGGAAGCATGTTCCCCAGCTATGTAACAAAACACTGTGAATGCTTTCCCCAGTCATATATTCCAAGACAAGGTTAATCCATGTCAAGAAAGAAGATACCTGGGATCTTCACCTTGTCACAGCTGAAGGGGCAGAGAAGGTCCACTGTTGTCATAGCAAAAGTCGTCCCATTCCTGACGTGTCCTTAGATATCTCAGAAAGAGAGACCTCACCATGTTTAAACCTGCAACACTGATCTAAAAGCAGACGCATTCTATGTGACTATTAACAAGAGCAAAGATATGGGCAACTATTGTATATTTCATAATAATTTTAGGTTTTAAGAACTCAGTTAATATAGAGTTAATGCATATTTTCCCTGATATTTTTAAAGGTCATCCATCCTTTTCTTTAAAAGATCAAAAGTATGAGCTAATATGAACTAATACCATAGTAAATGTCCAAGCCTGCAAAGTGTCCCTCCTCTGTGACGTGACTTAGGTGTTTGTTCCTGTCCTTGCTTTGATCTTTTTCCAGTAGCAGACACTTTTAAGTCTGAATTGAACTTGCAAGCCACTAATGACTGAGAAGGTTCAAAACTGAACCATTCATTGCTAGTAGGAATAGAGGAGTCTTCCATTCCTTACGCTGTCAGCATGGAAGAAGATGTACTTGATTATTTCCCTTTAAATAAAGGAACAGCTTTTCTACAGCTGCTGCTGTTAAATTTTAGCCAGTTTTGTCATGCAGTTGCCCTCACAAAAAGTTTTGTGTTAAAAACCAACAGTTCTCATAAGTATTGTCTGGGAAGAGACAGATTAATCTTTCAATGGCAAACAAGAACTGACGCCCTTTTTCTGCCTAGCATAGTAGGGGAAAGCATGCTGGGGAAGCATGTTTAAAGAAAAGAAAAAAAAGACCTTTTGCCTCCAAAATCATAAGCTAAGAATTTAAGGGTGAAATTAAAAGATACTTCTGGGAGGTAGGACCTGATGCAATTTGACCATTACTGCCTCTGTTGGATCTTGGAGCATCATTATCTGTAGTCATACTCTCATGTCAGAGTCAGTTGCCACTTGCAATGGCAGTGTTCACTAAACAGACAGCTGGTCACCTTCTAGACCAGTTCTTTGTCTCACATTGGCCATTTGCTCACTGCAGACCTACGCCATGGTTCATTGAACCCAGAGGCTCCCGCAGTGCAACACTTCAGCTCCATGAGAGGCATGAGGATGGTGAGGCAGGAAGAAGGGGGATTAGACAAGGGATCTTTAGAAGACCCTAGGGCTGTGGGATATCCAGCTCCCATGGATATGGGAGTTTATGAGGCCCTGCACTGAGATTTCCAAATCATAATTTACAGTAACTGGACAAAAAGTCTTAATATTAGACATTGGGGGGGGGGAAATGGACACAGACAGTTGGACTAGATGATCCTTGAGGTCTCTTCCAACCTTAATGATTCTATGATTCTATGATTTTCTGTAGACAATTGTACTTTCCTGTGGGGGTGCAATAAGACATTTTTCATCCTTGTGTGGGATCAAGAGCTATTGAATAGTGACAACCTGAACATCAACATGCTCCAGGCATATTTTTAGTATGTGCTAAAGCATGTTGCAGGGTATGCATATGTACCAGCATTTTCTCCTTGAATTTAGAAATATGACTTACGGTTCAGTGCAAAGACAGTGACTCATTACCTAAGTTTTTGTTTATTATGTGGGTAGAAGGTTAGGAACTACATATCATCCTTTATTACAATGTGTACAGATTTAGTTATTTAAGAGCAAAATAATGAGCCATTAAAAAGCAGCTGGCTGGGGGACTGGAGTGAGCCATAAATCTATCTGATAAATTTAGCTTTCTTTTTCACAATTCTACCCATTATTAAAATCTCTTTTAAAGTCTATGAATAGATTTGAAGCAGAGCTCTGTGGATATCTGATACACTCTCTCCAGGGGAATTTGGAGACTGCAGCATGTTCTGAAAGAGCGATGAACTTACTGTCCCTTTGCATGTTGTCAACAGGAACTGCTGTCCTAGAGAGACAGCAGCCGGATCTCAGTAAGGAAAAAGGTTGAGAGCTGCTGTTTTGTTTTGGGATGGTTAATTTGAGTTTCTTATTCGATCATCTTTTTGGTAGGGATGGGCTCTGTCTCTAGCCAAATTTTGCAGGCAGACTTGAAAACCAATATTTTATTTTCTGTATGTAAGTGTGTGTATTTCACATTCACTTCCCATTAAATTTGTACATGTAATGTCAGACAAAAAGAACACCCCAGACTGGTAAGAAAGGATTTCTTGAAACATGATCACATCAGTATGCAGGAAGTGTTTTTGGCATACTACTTTTGCTTTTTGCTTTGTTTCAATCTGTTATATCTTGGGTTTCTACTATTCATACATCTCTGATTTAAGAAATAATAATTTTTTTAAAAGGTTACCCACCAAAAGGCACTGGCACATGCAGAATTTGCCCAGAAAGAATCCTACCAGAAGTGACGGATAACCACAAATTGTTTTTCTGACTCTGCAATATCATGAAACAAATAACAGTCCTCTTCCTGCTCAGGCAGCCAACGTGCTGCACTGAAGCTAAAATCTTACTTGAGGTTTGGTTATCAGAAAGGAGAAAACTTTGATTCTCTACGTCAGGAGTAGATGAGTGCACATCATAGCAATGTTATGACCATTTAATCGTTTTTCCATAAGAAAAGATTAAAATGCCTTAGTTATGCTAGATTAAATGCTCATTCGATAATTGCAATGGACAGTATGCTTTCAGAGTAGGAGAATTAAATTAAAAGAAAGACAACTACAGAAAATGTACTAGTGGTAGAATTAGACAATGTTTCATCAGTCCCTGATGTCTCTACAGTAATGAACCTGTCAAAAGATAATAATATTTTAGTGAAAGGTGTGATTGGATAAGTCACGTTATTTATTAACTGTTACCCTAAAATATCACTTTTGTCTTATTATTAAAGAATGGTTAGAGGGCAGCAGGGATGCCTGACATAAAGCATTAAAATATGGATTATGGCTATAACAGGCCGTGGAGTGTATATGCTGTGCTGTAAACTCTGTAGCATAACTTGCTAATACCTGATGACTAGGAGCATTCAAAAAACCACAAACCAGCAGACTTTATGCAAGTTCTTTGGATTGATTTGGTAATTCAGTACTGTATTTAGCTAGCTGCCTGGAGCTATGTTTGTCAAAACACCTTAACCACCCGGTGTCTACATCCTTAGCTTCTAAACTTGATTTTCAAAGCATTGCAATTAAATACTTTTTTTTTTTTTTTTTTAATGATGGTGGTAATGGTAGTAGGCAGGGGAATGTTATGGGAAGAGGAACTGTACAGCAGCAAACACCAGCAAAACTTTGGTCAAAGATCACAGCAAACTCTCTGGTATTCCCACAGCACATGCTTTTCATTGTGAGCCCAGACTAGGTCATCTAGCTGTATGGTAAAGAAGGGAACTTTATAGGTCCACTACACAAGATAATGGAGAAGGAGGAAATAAGCAGGAGCACTACGGATGAGAGCAAAAGGGCTATTATGAGAAGGGAAGGATGTGGCTACTATAATGAGGAGATTATATCAAAACCACAGATAGCATGTACACAGAAAGGGTCACTCAAAATATTACTTCCTTTGTTTTTGTAAAAGCAGCAGAAGTGAAAAATCAGAAATCCAGACTTCTCAAGCTATGACTGACATTTCTACAAAAAAAAAACAAACAAGGCACAATTTTGTATTTATTTTACTTTTTACCATCCGTATTTCCTCAGCTCAAGATCAGCAATCACGAGTAGGATTCTGTCAAATCATACTGCCCTGTAGCAGTTGCTTGTTACTCAGGATATTCTGTCTTTCCTGTGGCTGTTAGATGGCATCACACTGATAAAATGGAAGTTATAGAGCTGTATACAGTAGAAGCTTTTAAACATCAAACTGTTCCCCTTTTAACTAACCATATGAGATTGTGTAAATCTATGCTTCAACTTCATTCTCAAACAAAATGTATATTGCATTTCTAGAAATTGTTTTGATGAAGAGAAAACAAAAAGTTACCAATTATACCAAGAAAAAACAAACCTTGTGGAAGGAGGAAAAACTATTTAAAGTGAAGCCATTCATTGATAAAAATGCAATTACTCCTGTTAGATGCAACTTGATCCAAAGTGCTAAGTGTGGGTTTACAATCTCTCATGTTTCTTGAAACACAAAACCTTCAGTTAGCCAGGGACACTGGTAAGTTGTTGACTTTTTCTATCATTTCTAGGAGAATTTCTATTAAATGCATTAATTCAGGGAATAACAGTGCAACACTGGACAACACAGATCTGGCAAAGTCCCACAAGTACACCAAAACTTTCAAGCCTTCTATGAAAGGCTGCTCGGAGACAAATCAAGATTTTTATAGTAGAAAACATAAAGGATGCATGGCATATTGGCACAGATAGCAGGAGTGTGCACAGCAACTCAGCTTCATCAGCAGCATTGCATCCTTGGCCCATGCTCTTGCCAACCTGCATGTGGGGTCTTCGGGGCTGCTTGTGGGGCACACAGCACACACGCGTGCGCATACACACCCATGTGGAAAGGCAAAATCCCACGGAGTACATACACACATACATAATTTTTGCACTTTGCTCCTAATATTGAGTAAATTCTACGCATGCTATTCCACCAGATATTAAAAAATTAATTACTGTTATCAAAGACAAACTAAGTTACTGAGAAAAGCCAAACCCTGGAGCTGAGGCTACGCTCCTGTTTGGTGAAGTATACAAATCTTGTTCTGTTTTCCTTTCTGGGAAAAACTGAAATCACGAAAGGCTTCCTGACCTGGTTCACATTTGTGAAATCATATCTGAATCAGTATTCTGGTACCAGATTTCTGCCATGGTCAGGCTGATCATGAAGGCCTTTTTTCATGGCAAACCAAGGCACATTGCTGCTGGAGAAATGATGTCAAATATTTTTTATTGTTTGACTTTGGTGATTAGTGCCAGCCTAATATGCAAGTGGGAGTATCAGAAATATGCAGATTATACAGATTTAAGCCCAAACACAGGATTAGATGAGAGAACCTACTATCACAGTGTTTGCCATTGACACAACACTATTGCAACAACGTGGCTGTAGCAACCGCGAACACCACATCTACCATGATCCCCAGTTTCGTAAGAGGGGAGGGGAACGAACATAAGCAAAGCAAATTTGTGGTTTGTTAGAAAGGTGAATGAATTGTTGCCCGGAACAACCACGTGGAAAAAACACAAAGACAGTCAACATACTCTCCTAATTTGGAGACCTCTCCAAATACAGTGCAAACCACTCAGGACAGGAACTGAAGAGGTGTTTTCTGAGGTGGTTTGTGGAAGGGCTGTTAAACAGCTTATTTGAACTTTTATGGCTGGTAATTAGATAGTATAAATACCTCTCTAATACCCCCCCACATAGCTCTACACGCTTACAGGAAAACTCCTGCCCCAAGGAAGTTTTGGACCACATGGTACCCTTGGAAGCAGTTGTTGTAATGGGACAGAAGATAACCCACAGCTCAGGTTTCTAGAAAAGCATGCAGAAAAAAAAAAGGCAGAGGAAAGATTTGTTTTCAGCTCACAATAGATGGATACTATTTGTAACATGGCAAAGCAAGAGTTAATCTAATTCCCTAAAGCTCCTTATAAAATGACAGTTCTTAAAAGGGCTGTACCTACACTTACAGCTAACGATGCAAGATGCAAGGAAGTGGAGAATCAGGCCCACTTGACTCTAATCCTACTGAGTAAAATACATATTTGTACATTAATCAGAGTGTGCACAGAAATACCTATATAACAATACATAAGGAAATGAACGGATTAAAGCACAGAAAACTCCAGATGCTGGAAAAGATTTTGCATCCTTATTTTTAGCAGTCAGCATCAGCAAGATTGTCTTTCAAAGGAAGGAGAGAAACTGACTTCACAAAGACAGTTGCGTTTCAGGTCAGCGGTACTTAGGGAGTATTTCTGTTCCCAGATGGCTTCCTGAGTATATTTATAAGATGCAAAAAAGGACCTGCGAGTATTTCCGCACTCACTGCATTTTAATCTGGACAAGGGATTAAAGGGAGGTGCTTCCCATTGCTTGCATAACAGTCGCTAACCCGCTTCACATACCGATGCCTGTCTGAACAATTTCCACGCCAAAAGGGCAGAAGATACTTGGCCCCTGAAGCCCTACTAGAAGAGCCACAGAAAACCAAAGGATGTGCAGGGACATCAGCACCAAAGATCAGACACAACTTATTGCCAGTCTCTGTTATTTACTCCTGAAATTCTTTACACAAGCAACAACAATGTACAATGATCTGATAAACACTACTGGTTTTTTTTTTTTTTTTTTTTCAAGGTCAGTTCCAAGAAACCCTTGCTAGATTCAGCTAATTAATTTTTGGCCTCTTTAACTAGAGGGTATTTGAAGCCACATGTTATGAATCATTTTCAGTTGAGATATTAAAATCAGATTACAAGAGAAAAGCCTTGTAAATATTTGCCTTCAAATGAGGCTAAGAATAAATATATATTCAGTAATTCATCCATATTTAGCAGATATTAAAGAGACAAAGCATAGCTTTAAATTCACTTATCATTTTATACAAAGAGGGGAAATATGAAACTTGGCTTGATTAGCTTGTTTCTTCCTATGCTTTGTAATACCTTATTAAAATTTGAACTTTGAAATTGATATTATCAGTCAAATAATGTCAGCAGAAATATTTAATCTGTGGTTAGAGCTTTATTAATAGAACTTTTATTTGAAGCGTTTTATGTCCAAAGACAAAAAAAAATAATAAAAAAGAAAGCCTGAAACGGACTTGGAAGGTTGATTTGACTTCACTGATTCAATTTTGAAACTCTGCATAACTTGCTGCTAAAGAAAACTCCCTAAATCTAGCTTCCCACAGGCACACACTTCATACTTACAAGACTTCTGTGCTCTCACTGGGGAAGCTGCTTCCTTTTGACCGGGAGGTACTCAGGTCTTCGTGTGATGCAAGGTTTAACTGGCCTACCACACTATGCAGACAAAGGTTGTTGTGTTCACTGGGAAAGATTCAGAAAAGATTTTTTCACTCTTCCTCCCCTACTGATAGCATTTTAACCATTAAAGAATGCCCATACAGTATAGAAGAGAAACAGGGAAATCGTGGCTTCTTGCCTGTTTTTGACAAACGAGTAGTGTTAACTGATGAAACGTATTTGTAGACCTCTGATAGACCAAACCCCAAAATTAAATATAATTATTCTGACAAAAATGAGGATGATATTGCAGAGCCTCCAAGGGTGACATTAGAAATAAAAATCACTTCAGAATTTTGCTTATAGAGGAGCTGCATTTATGGAAATCTGAGTGACTGTCACTCACAGTATTCCATTTTGTGCTATAGTAATGTCATTGGAAATAGATTTCAGTTTCCCTGTAAAGTATCTTTTCATCTCCACTGACACATGCACCAAATACTGCAGAATGCACCCTATAAAGAAATACATATGAGAGAGAGGATCATGAAGTCTTGCTGTGCATTCTTGTTTTTCCAGTAAATATTCTAGTTGTCAGCCCTGTCAGTTATGAATTTGCAAAGATAAGGTTTATCTTGAAAATTGCTGGAGAGAGAAGAGGGAGAGGGAGAGGGAAAGGGAAAGGGAAAGGGAAAGGGAAAGGGAAAGGGAAGAGACAGATGGGAGGAAGGAAGGAAGGAAGGAA
>VWZZ01001635.1:157628-172403 GCA_013399095.1 Psophia crepitans | reverse complement strand
AAGGAAGGAAGGAAGGAAGGAAGGAAGGAAGGAAGGAAGGAAGGAAGGAAGGAAGGAAGGAAGGAAGGAAGGAAGGAAGGAAGGAAAAGTGAAAGGGGAAAGAAATAAAGATAAATTGAAAGAATGAAGAGAGAGAGAAAGAGAAAGGAGAAATGTGTCCTGCTGGGTGAATTCTAATGAGGCCCCAGTTTCTCAGTGTGAGTCTGTAAAGGAACGAAAATACAAATGTTGATTTCAAAGGGAATCTGATTTCAAAAGTGTTCCATAATCTCAAAGTCTTTTAAAAAAGTGCAATGCCTCTATTCATTACTTTGTTACCACCGAAGTATTCCTTGTCTGAGGACAAAAGAGAAAAATTCTGCATGTACTCTAAAAAACAACCCCATTAATGTACCAGACTCTATCGCTTTTTTCACACATACCTAGGTCTGAGTATTTGATACGTACAAAAACTACAGCTCACAGCTCTTAGGAGCAAAGAGGGAAAAGATAATTCTTGCCACTTCAGCATGGTTTTAGTCAAGCCAAAATCAATGCAGAGCCTAAAACCAAGAAATACCTGCAAAGACCTGGCCATCCGTTATTTAAAACTATAAACAAAACAAAAAGCCTTTTAGGTCTCTACCTCCCTGCTGATTTGCGAATGTCTGTCTTTGATATTACTCCATGTTACTGGCAGAGGTTATGGCATCATCCGCTGTGAGCAGTTCACGAAGGCACTAAAAAGAGGACTTTGAATTCTCTACTTGACATTTTCTTTCAGAAATAAGTTTATGAACCGTGCTAGAAATCACTTTATAGTAGCAGGGTGAAACACCTTGTTTCACTCCTGAAAACCTGTCTAAAACCACACAGCCACAACTGAAGTTTCTGTACATAGCAAAGGGGGCTAAATAAATTGCTTTCCCAGGACTGTGGAAGTGAGGATGAGAAGGGGGATGAAGGGAACTTATGCAAGCCATATTAAAAGACGTGAAAAAAATCATCAAAATTTGTAACAGGGAAGGTTTTACTCTGTTGTTGGTGCTGTTTTACAACCAGATTGCAGGAAAAGAAAAACTCTGTGTCTAATGCTTTCACTGGCTCTGCTTCTTTCGCCCCCCGGGCCCATCCACAGGTGCCTGCTGGGTGCAGTCCAAGACAGCAGGACCACATGCCATCTGCAGCATCCCTTAGGAGACCCCAGAAGACCATTGTAGAAATTCACTTGGATTTTTATTTCAAGCAGCATTAACTCTCATTCCCCTTCCAAACCCAACCAAACAACCAAAACCGAGGAGAATACAGATGCCTCCAACCAAACGCTGATCAGGGGCAGAAACCTTGGGGTCCAACTGTCCTTCAATTTACAGAGACAGCTTTTCATGCCAAACAGGAAAAAAATAGAAAACAACAGTGATATTAAATGGGAGATAGTCAGAAGGAAACGAGGGATTGGAATCCCAAGTGACACTGCTCTGCAGAGGAAGTTCTTCCCTGAAGAGTAGCACGAGCTTTTCAGAGTCCTGCTCTTAGATATAATATTAAAGGCAAGTGTTGCATGATTATACCAGCACCTCTCATATTTTCTCTCCAGCACCCCAGTATGCTGTATTAATTCAATTCTTCCCTTGGGATGGAGGCATAAAATAGCATAAAAGTATGCAAAATAGCATGCTACTGTTTTTAGCAGGGTGGGTTATTTATGATGTTTTCTATAGCACTGCAATCTCCTTAAGAACCAGAGGGCATGGTTAGTTTAACAGGGTTTGTATGTGACAATGGCTGCAGTACACACCCTTTGGGCAAGTCCACGGGACATAGCAAGCAGTTGGGATTATCAACCTGAAGTGTGCATAGGCATCTCCCCTGAAAATTAGCTGTGGTCAGAATAGTCGGGCACACAGGGCTGGCTGAAAATTGTTTATCACTGGCATAAAAGCAGCAGCCCACTCATGGACCTGACCTGAGAGTTACCTCCCGTCCCCTTCACTGAGCCCATGGCAGGAGAGGGAGCAGGCACGCAGAGGCCTTGGTGGGAGCTGGAGGTTCAGCAAGGTGTGAGGAACGGCAGGGAAAACTGAATTTTAGAGAGAGGCAGCTGCTCAGGAAGGGAGGGAGGAAGGCGATGGATGGTTCACCGTGCTGAGCCTTCTGTGCTGCTGAGGAGGAGCAGGGGATGCTGCGTGTGTACTCTTCCAGTAGGTATGCCAAGCGTATGATTGCTGCTGATGGGGAAAGAGTTTCAGCGAACAAGCGCGGTCTTTGTAATGCAAAGGAGATGTTTCATTGGGAACCGGTTCAGGAGCGTTACTCCAGCTCCGTGGATGCGTGAAACAGAGAGGCAGCGTCCTGACCCATATGGCGTGACCCAGCTGTCGAGGCACCACGGCTGCACGGGCCAGAAAGCTGGTTTTCTGAAAACATCACACAGAGTCAGCTTCTAGGCTTTTGTACTTAAACCCTTGAATTTAAGTGTGTGGCAACTCCCAAAAGGAGTATATCCTACAGCTGCTCAGTGTGCAGGCACAGCTACGACCTCAGCACTCAAAACAATATTTGAAACACATATCAAGCAAGAAAGTAGCAAAGCTGCTCACTTTAGACAAAAGCACAGACTAGCTGGCATTTTTTTGTCTTATAATACCACCTACATGGCCGCAGTGTGAATCTTGCCCTGACGAAACCCTGCAATGCTTGGGCTTCAAATGTTGTTGAGAAATCTTTAACCTCCTCGAGGGGACTTTTTTTTTTCTCTAAGCAGTTAAAAATACTTCTATCCAGCATCAGTTCTGCAGTTTTCCCCTTTAATGACTGAAACCAAAGTGCGGGGTCCAACTTTTCTGCCACTCTCCCACCATATGAAAACAACGCTGGCGTGTGCTTCGCGCTGCCTTCCCCCGTCACCCAGTGGGTGAATTTTGTAGCCTGCCTTGTTAGTGGCACAGCAGGCCGCCAAAAGGAAACCGAGTTGTTTGTATGAGATGAGATGTTGGGCTGCCAATTGTTATAAATCTTGCGCTGCTTACAGCTTCGGCTTTGCTTCAAGCCTACTCCACCCCCTGCTGTGGTTTTGACTGTTGGAGCAACATTAGGAGGCACAACTGAAAGCAGCAATATTGGCATTTGTGGGGAAAATGAGCGAAAATGCGAGGAAGTGGCTAGACACGAATGTTTCGCTGCAAGAACTGTATGTATAAAACCTGTAGCTGCGGAGATTTGGGCCCTGTGATGGCGGACAGGGGATTTGCCCCTGCAATATTTACCTGTAGCTGTACCGTTGCCAGCAGCTTGTTTGGTAAGTGTAACTGCTTGTAACCTCACACGTGCTTTCCCACTGTCATATCATATTAAATGAGCTATAATTGTAGTCTATTAGAGTGCAATAACCTAAAAGTGATAGTGCATGACAGCACCTGTCAACACGTCATGGAGGATTGTATGGAATGCTGAATTATACCCGTTTTATACCACATTAATGAGGCAGCTCATTCTTATCCAGTCATAAATAAACAGGTTTCAATTTCTTTATACATCATGAGAAGCTTTTTTTTTCTTTTGCACAGAGGCCCACAGAAGCCATGATACGGTGATCTATCACCTGAAAAAGAGTATCACAGTATGGTCATTAATGACAGCGATAAAGTTATTTTTATCATTATTAATTGCTCTACAAATACAGCTTAGTGTGGCTGTTTCTTCCCTTTTTCTGGAGAAGAAAATAGAGAAACACATAAAGAAAAACAAGATTGGTCGTTCCTAATAAAGTTTTAATATAAAATAAGTGAATTGCTTGATTGCTTCAGCAGCACCCAAAGGACGAGCTGATACGGGAAGAAACCTGTTTGCCTTAAGATCAATGGCTGTGCTGGGGCCTAGTTCTCCTTCATAAACTCTTTAAGTCAGGTTTTAAATGGGGACGGAAAGAGAAAAAAGAGAAATGACAGTAGGGAGAGGAAAGACTGAGAGCAAGAGGCTTTCAGTCAAATCAAAAGAAAAGCAAACGTATCAAAGTGCATGTATAGGGCCCATTATTTTCCGTAAGGGACGGAAAGAGAGGTGTCTTCCTTTCAAATAGCTGCTAAGGCTTCAGAGCCATAAATAACTGCCTGTACTCTTGTGCTGAGCCCACGTGAGGAGAGGTGAATACAGTCTCTTCCAAGCAAAGATCTCTCTTCCCTGACCCAGGCAGAGGCCCTGTGCACTAAATACACCAGCTTGGTGATGTTGAGAGACGGATGTGGGAGGGGTGGTCATATTAGACCATTTCTTTCCTTTTCTTGCTCAAAGTTACTCAGCCAACGCAGGTAGAAGTAGCTTATTCAGTAATTTTAAAGTGCATATTAAGTGCGACGTGCAAAAATAAAGCACACTTCTTGAGAGAAGGACTGATAAAGAGTGGATGGTATTTGTAAGACAAAAATACTTTGAATATAAGGAAAATTAAGGGGTTGGGAGGAAGGAATCTGCTACTAACCAAAATGATCATTAAACCCCGTTCCTTTGCCAGACACCTTCCTCAGGGCCCATGAGATGGGCACCTTTTGAGATCCTGGGGAACAGACCCTTGAGCTGCTGAGTGACCTCAAAGGCACAGCCCACAGGAGGCACGCCAGCTTTTTCCTAGCATGTGAAAACGAGAGATTCAGCCTTGGGAGCTGACACCCAGGCAGCCAGCATGACCAGACATTGATAACCCCTGTCTTCGGCTCCACACGGAACTCCCCTCTGCACCCATGGTCTGCACCAGTTTGCTGCAGGAATGATGACTTTGTAACTGCAGTGCAAATCCATGACATCTGAATACGCTGACACCACACTGTATTTTATTCTGGTTCATTTCTCAGGACTGGTAATTAGTAATTCTACCAGTAGTGGTTTGGATGGACTGCTTAAGAATAACTACTTCCTTCATTTGTCAAGTCATACTCACATACTACCTTAAAAAACCTTTACAGAATCACTTCACTTGGATATTTTCTCTGTAATCTTAACACTGAAACAAAGGAATGCGTTTAGAATTATGTCCTCCGTCTCTAGCAGAAGTGAGTTAGAAATCCTCATTTAAAAATCAAATCATCATTTCCCTCAGAAGTTTTTTGCAACCTTTCTTTTAACAAATGCACTATCCTGTGAGAGCAAAGTGGCAGGACAGAGGGAACCAGTGTCATTTCATACTAGGCAAACAGATCAGGTCAAAATTGTTCCTGACTTTGGCTTGGTTTGGGTAATAGTTTGGACTGAAAGTAAGATTATTAAAAAAAAATAAAATATTTCTGTATTTTCAGAATATTTCAACCTCTTTTTTTAAAAAAAGTTATTATTTCTAAACTTCTCTAAATTAAAACTGCACTTAATGAGCATTTCAATTCCCCCGATGAAATGAACCATTAACTTTGACTTTAACCTTAAATCACTTTTTTAAACTTTTTTTTTTCATTTTGCCAAGAAAGCCAATAAAATTTTATGTTTCAGGTCAATCCAAAATGAATGGTTTTTTCCTTCAGTTTGACCAGTGAACTGAAAAATCAATTATTCACACAACTCCACTTTAAAATGGCTTGGAACTCTCTAATTGTGCATGTAGGCAGTTACTTACTGTGTGATCTTATTACTACTCTCCTAATTCTTGCTCTTTCCCCTCCTAATTGTTGTTGTGTTTTGTTCCAAGTCAAACCGCAGACTGTTACGGGCAGACACTTTGCTCTCCCGTACGTCAGAAATGTGTGCGTAGGGCAATTATCCTTACACCAGCAGTAGAGAAATGGCACTTCGCTGTGTCCATCGCATGTCAACCACGTGTCCATCAGCCCTCCCTAACAGCTAGGCACCTTCCTCGTCACTGCGAGTGATATTCCCAGCAGGTAGGATTCATGACCTTCTATTTGCTCCTGAAAGTAATAATTCAATTTTACAGACTAATCATTTAACCTTTCGCATTGGGCCCGTCTGCTGCTGTGTGAACTGGAAGCCGACTCAAGGAAGGAAACACAACAGAAACCTTACAAATCTCCATAGCAGAGGGAGAGCTAAGTGTTTGATTTTGAAACTGGAAAACAGATGAAAGAGGCAGCAAATGACAGAGAAGATTGGAAGAGTCTCGTTTCTGCCTGCTCGCCAATGCTGGCAAAGGAAGAATAGACGAATGCATGGCTTTTGGTGTACATATAATTACCAGATCATTCAAATACATCTTTATCTTTCACTGTCTCTTCCAGCTTTTTTGTTGTTTGGTTTGTTTGTTGTTTTTTTCGTTCCTTCTTTTTAAAAAGAAACGTGGTGCTGTTTTCTGCTTTCTGCTTAGACTGGTCTGAGTCTATTTCAGTGGAGTTACACCTCATTTACACTGTGGTAGCAAAGCTTTCTTTGCATCCCAAGAATAATACTTTAAATAAGATGAGATGTGCTGTAAAAATGTTTGATTCCGTCTCAAAACCAAACAGATATTTCACCTTGAACCAGGCAAATGGCAGATTCTGTCAAAATCCCACTGTAGCAAGGTCAGAGGATAAAACAAGGTTTCATTCATACAATGGCCTCCAGATTATTCTCAATCATTCATAAATAACTCCAGTGTTGTTTTGGGTTTGTTTTTCCTTTAATAATTTTTAGTGTCCTTGTAAAGTTTCACTGCATCCCTCTTCACCCCTTGACTAACAACACAGTTGTCATAAATCTGCCTTCAAACATGATACGCAGCCTGAAAAACATGTTTCTCTCTGAAAGGGAACTCACTGGCAGCTTATAAACCAAGCCCCTTTCTATCTGCAAAGCATTTCCCATACATCCGCTGTACGGATAAGTCATAGCTCTCTGCCTCTGTGCACGACTAACGCTGACACAGAATCCCTGCCTTAGACTAGTGCATGGGGTTTCAGTGCATTGAATTAACACTGGTGGGGAAGACCAAGAGCAACTGGCATGAAGCTGCCACAGAAATCCTGATGTTAACCTAGAAAAGCGATCTTTCTCATCACATCCACTGTCTTCCACACTTATTTTCCAACAGCAAAGAACTACGGTTGTAAACCTTCTTTGGGATCATAGTTTAGAAGGCAAATGACAGCAAAGATAGCCAAAGAAAAACCATCACAAGTTCAGACCACAAGACTAGTAAGAAGACTTAATGTCTTTGGTGCCAGTCGTAGCCTCCACAGCCCTGGGTTCAGGCCACACTCCCGCATACAGCATGTGAGAAGGAATCAGCTCCAGAGACCAGGACCACGAAGGACAACTCCGGGAGCAACATCCTACATCACTAGCAGAAAACTACACACCATTTTGTATGTAGGGAACATACTATGGAATAAATTGTACCTACTTAATTAACTGTACTTTGCAGTTCTATATGATTAGCTGCTGAGGGCAACTGGCGGCTTGGCACTGTAGGCAGTGCGGATTACATACGCAGCCTGGACCTGCTAATTGAGTATGAGCAAGTGCTTGCAGCTCGGCTGGCTGATGTCCCAGACCCTCCCGCACCACTAGCAAAGTGTCTCAGGGTCTTCTGCTGGACACCTGGTGAAACTACGTAGGTTAAAGTAGCACCACCTCTGTAACCTACATGTGGGGAACAACTTGCAGAGCACGTGCTCACTGCATACCAAATTTGAGCCCTGATTTGCAAGAGCTGTGCTGGGTATGGAAGGAGGCTTTCTTCTCCTCGGCTGTATGAATTTTTATCTGACATCCAAGTACCACCCACAGTTACCAGCTGACACTCTGCGTCAAGCTTTGCTCCTGATTTTGTAAATTCCATAGAGACCCCCAGGACAACGGAATTGCAAGAGCAAATAGATCTGGGGGCTTGGTTTTGGTTTTTGGGGTTGAGTGTTTTTGCTACTCCTTCTCTATGCCAGCAGAGTTTAGAAAGATCAGCGCAAATGATACAGACTTGCATAAGACCCAACATCGATTTCAGCAACATCTGAGATCTCTACAGAAGAAGTTTGCAGTTTAATTAGAATGGCTTATATCCAGCAACAGTGTTCAGAATAAACAAAAATTAGAGCATAAGGAATGATTTCTTTTTTTTCCTAATGGTACCTCAAATAGTGAGAGCCTCTCTCAGCACACCATAAAACACAGCTTTGCACACCGGGGCACGAACAACACCAATAAAAGGGGTGCACTTCAGGGCAAGATTTTATGAATCCATCTGCCAAGCCTTTCTTCACAAGAGGAGAAACACATCATGAGTCTAAGCAGACGCCAGGTCTCACCAAACTGTTCGTTGCCATCATAACATCAAACCGTCCCCATGATTGCCTGACCTGGTTTCTATGCTTTGGAGCTAAATCTGAAGAAATCACTGAGGCCCTGTCTCTGAAGAAGGACTTCATGGAATGGAGCATGGCAAGAGGACACTGAAGTCCTTTTCTTGTTCATCCTTGACCAATCATGGTCCTCACCTGCAGAGTCATCCGAATTCCTCCCAGGATGAAGGAGAGGGAAAGATGTACACCAGATTTCTAATCAATGGAGGAGATGTCACACTCAGCCTTCCTGAGCTCCGAGAATGGCAAAGCAGAAGAACAGGCTTTGCCACTGCATAAAACTGGTAAATGCCGTACAGAAAACATAAGGTCTCTGCTCAAGGACATAGCTAAGTAAATGTGATCCCACATTCAATGAACTATGGAATTATTCAGTTGGAAGGGACATTGCGGGTCATCTGATCTGACGGCCTTCTCAAGACTGGGCTAGCTTTGACTTTAGTAAATCAGACCTACAGTAGTGAGGGCGTTCAGTCAGTCATGAGGGACAACATGCTTTTTAGAGCCCTAGCAAATCCCCAGCTCTCTCAGTCTGCTGGAACAGAAAGAAGTCGCCCAAGTCCCTGATGAGGAACCGAGGAGGGACAAGTGGCCCACACAGCGCTTGAGCTGCCATGTAGCACTCATCAAGCCTTACATTTGGCTGAGACAAAACTCTAAGAACTGGCCCCACTCCAGTTTTCCCAGAAAGCCAGGCAATCCAAGCCAGGCCCAATGTTCATGCCACCAGTATGTCCAGAGCATGCCTAAGAGAAGCTTTCTGTGAGAAGCTGAATTCCTCTCTGCTTCTTCACGTAGGCCATGCTTACTGTCACAGAAGACATGCTGCACAGGAGTACTTCGGGGTCAAAACACATGTGAAATGTCTCCAGATGAGTGTCCTTCCCACCATCTCCCATTCCTGGTTTTCATCTCTTCCTTCTTACCTTGTCGCTCTTGCTGATGTGGAGACTCCCAGTATTGCCTGGGAAAGGTGCCCCCTTAACCTCTGCCTCCCTTGGCCTCCAAACACCTTCCCAACTGCAAACACAAGGGCAGAGCATGGGCGAGTGCTTGCCCGAAGGTCCCACGTCCTGGGAGAGATGTATTATTTGCACAGACAAAAACTCCTCCTGCACACCTAGGTGCCAGGAAAACCTGACCACCCAAATGTTTGTGCAAAGGGAATAAAAGGAGCGGGAACGTGATCAGATGGAATCGCTAGCCAGCTTTAGCAAACACGGGCTCTAATTAATTTTTTCCTTCCATTGTTTACTCAGCTTTGTATGCAACTGAGAGCTGAACTGGGCTTATCAGTAATTACCAACAGTTCTGGAAACTTTACACGTTATTGTGCTGTGTTACCTATCACACAGGGTAGTGATCCATGAAGACAGGTGTCTCTTCATTGCTAAGCAATGTTTTAAAAAATCGGGAAAACTCCTCTGACCCCCTGTTGGGGTTGCTGCGATGAAGGGGAAAAAAGGGCATGGGAGGGAGGAAGCCAAGGGCAGCAGCACGTCTGCTTCAGCTTGAATTATGAAAGTTTCCTGGACGTAGTGGCATGCTGCCTCAGCGGCAGTGTCAGAGGATGCTTTGCCTGCAGCCAGGCTCCTTCCTGGCCCTGGAACTGCATTTCCCCATTCCATAGTGACACCTGCTGGGAGCAACTGAGTGGAGACTCCCCCGCTGCTCCGCTTGGCGAGGGGCTACGGAGCGCAGAACGAAGGGTCTGCGGCAATCAGGCAGATTGATTCCCCTCCTTCCCTTGCAGATTGAGCCGGGCTCTTATCAGAGGGAAAAACGGATTTCTGCGGCATGATTAATGCTCAGAAAGGCCCAGTGTGAGCAGTCCCTAAGAAGCAGCGCTGGACCATCAGCCCGAGGCCTGCGGCAGAAAGAAGTGAAGGAGATCGGAGGGCTGTTCGGATGCAGAGGGCCAGATTTAGCCCATACAAGGAGGTGAAAGCAGGGGGGGAATTTGTCCCCTTTGCAAGAGCTGAAAGGTCACTCGAGAGGAAAGGTCGCGTTACACTTGCTGTTTGCTGACAGTCTTTCTGCAAATACTGTTTGCTGTGGGAAGACAGGATCCTGGGCCAGAACCTTTGGACCGATTCAATGCGGCTGTTCTTACAGCAGCCCAAACCGTGGCTTCTGTGTGCTTCCTATTCTCCTTTCCTCCTGAGGATTTCACTGCTCCTGCTCAGCATTTAGATCCCATCATGCCCGGCATGTGGGCTGCAATGCATGCGTGCAATAACCAGGGAAATCGAAAAATCTTGCCCTAACCCTGCACTTTCCCTTCCCCCACTTGAAGCTGAAGGGAAAAGACAACCCGGCAGGAAAAGTGCCAAAATGTTTTAGAAATAAACGACAGACACCAGAGTCATCACACATTTTCCTAGGCAGGATAGTAATTTCTGTAATGTATTTTTAACAGTGAGGAGTGATGGGAGGGAAGTCACTTAAATCTAATGCAAACGGAGGATTTGTCAGTTACGCGGTTTGTATAATGTCATACCTAGAAAGTGTTATAAAAGTGGAGGGATTATGGAGAGGAGAGACATTTCTAAAATTGGAGGACTCCTTTTAGGGCTTTAGCCTCCTCACTCTTCCAGATCACTGGGAACGTTTTCCTCTGAGGAAGGGCAGGAGCCCAGCTCAAAAACTGTGACAGCTCTCTAAGCTACATGTTACTTAAGAAACTTTGCTCTCCTCACTGCTACCTCTTCCAGTTTTTGCCAAGTACTGCTTCTTCTCATCTCAGCTCTTCAGTGATCCTCAACCATTTTAACAAACAGCAGGGCAGTTTCCAAATGCTTCCAGGCTGTTTTCTTCCTCCCTTCCAGGCGGCAGCAGCCTTCTGTGACCAAAAACCTTATCTAATATGGAGGCTCCCCGCTGTTTCGCTTTCGGTTCCAGCCTTGGCTTAAAGGTGTTAGGAAAGGGACCATTTGCCCGGCTGACGCACAGTGACAGCATCAGTCGTGAGCACGTCTGGAAATTCTTCGCAGCAGTGGTTCAGTAGGGTTAATTGCGCTGACCTCATTTAAAAAGCACTTTGAGATCTTATGAATGAATATAAGCGCCTAAAAAACCCCGTGTATTATAGTTATTAATATGTATTACTCTCACAGCTAATTATTTAAGCAAGAAACTATCGAAGCACCCGTTTATAGCAAAAAGTAGAGCAGCACCACGGGAACGGGAGTCCGGCAGGCTCTAAAGAGCCTTTCGCACAGCGTTTGGGGCAGCCGTCCCGCCCCAGAAACGGCCTTTGCTGTTATTGAGGCAACGCAAAGCCTCCTGCGAGGGGTGAAAGGTGCTTGAGTGTATCGGCCTCAGCGCTGTGAAGGCCGACGGACTTGAAACCCCCGAAATAAACGGGGAGGCCGAGAAACCTTTAAATGGATAAAACCTGAGTTAACAGCAAACCCTCCGCGAGGGGAGGAGAAAAGCCAGGCTCTCATTAGCGCTAACGAGCCGCTCTCTCTGGAAGCGGCTCCCGCCAGAGCTCCTTTCGAGGGGAAATGAAGCCCCCCGGTGGCCGCCGGCCGCCTTGCAGCCCCCGTCCGCCCCGCTCCCGGGCTCCTCCCGGGCTCCTCCCGGGCTCCTCCGCTCCGGCCTCGGTGCCCCACGGCTCCCCCGGAAAGCCCACGGGTTTGCCGCAGCCCGGCCTGCCCCTTTAGCCCGGAGCAGACCTCGCCACAGCAACGCACCGCTGGCCCGCGCATCCCCTCTCCAAAAATTTTGTTGTCGTCTTCCTCCATCCCGCTCAGGCGAGTCAGCGAGCGAGGGTGAACGGCGGCGGGCTGACAGATGTAGGCGTCAGCTGACGGGATTTCTGTCCCTGGGTTATGGCTTGCGCAGGGGTGGCGTGGCCGTTACCTGTGTTCCCTCTTAAACCAAACGGCAAACACAAATGCCTTTTACAGGCGATGCGGGTTGCAGTTCTTCTTTCAGAGGGAAAGCAGTTGGCGGGCATCCCTGTCTCGTGAGATGAGAGATTGTTTTTGCCAACCATTTGCCTTGCGCTGGGAGAGCAGGCAGCTCGGGAGCTCACGCGGTACAAGTGCCCTTCTCCCACTGAAAGCCATCGGCAGAACCCGAAGGTGCTGAAAACCTGGCACAGGCCAAACGTGTCTTGTGAAATCCCTCTCTGTAGGCCCCATCTTTTTCTGTCACTGAGCAGTTTTTACACACTCTTGCATCTAAAGGTATCCCTACGTCTAGACGTACAGCTGATAACTGGGAGCGTGTTTGTGCTGGAATAAGTATCTGACCAAATAACCCAAGCATGAGACTGACCAAAGAGTTTCAGATACCAAGATGTAGGGCATTAGCTTCTAACTGGGGTGTCTACTTGGGTGTCTCTAGTGAGACATGACCTTCCTCCCTCTCTGAGTGCTGAAGCTCCTTATTAAATTAAAGAGCCCAGAGCTGATACATGCAGAGTCTTCAAGGGATGTGCTCGTTTCACAGGAGCAGCAGAGATATGGGCGCAGATTACCAAGGGCAATCTGAAGGGTATTTCACTGTCATAGGCACAGGCATAGAGTTTGTTGGGGTTCTTTTCTGCAGAGAAAAAAATGTCAGACGTGCCTTTTTATAGCAATTAATAATTGGAATATAATCACTTAATATTCCCTTACATCTGAATTACGAAGTAATGCTACTTACTGCAGAAAGGTTATCCAAATATTTTCCTACTGGGTGAATCACAGGTTAGGGTTATAAGAAGGTGTCATGTACTAGTACCACCTGTCGCCATCCTGTCTTCGGTGTGTATGTCATTGCCTTGTGACAGATTTCCGTGGGACTGTTCGTACAGTAACGTACTACTAGGTTTTTATTAGGGCTAGAAAAAATAAGTTGATAGGAGTTGGTTGGGTTTTTTTTATGAGGCTAGAGTTTTTTTTCTGAGAGCAACTAGAAGCAAATGCCTCCTGTGGATTACATTCTCTGTAGATGCAGAGGGTTAGTAAGTAGTCTATCAGAAATGTCTTCCTATGAAGCTCTGCACCACTCTATAGAGTACTCTATCAATCCAGCTGAAAAGCAACAACCTACACGTACCAAGTCTGTTCTGAATCCCACCGGGTTAATTTCCTCAGACACAGCTAACGTTTGGAAAACCCACAAATGAACGGTGCATTGTGCAGCTTTAAGAACAAAACAAGCATTTGGAGCTACAGTGATAGGACTGCAGTACTGGCACACTGGGCCTTGTTTCTGTGGGCAAGGCAGAGAGCATAGACCAAGTTCCTCCTCTCTGACCAACTCTGTCTTGCACACCACAGCATGGTCACCATCAGGTGGCAGAGTCCAGTGCTCAGGTTAACTTGTTGGAGCTAGTTGGTATGTCCACGCTACATTGCTACATAGACGTCTCTGGAGATTGCATTTTGGACACCAGTGTGGGTCCTGAAGCAACTCATGTAGCTGTGCAGGCTCATCTCAGCACCAGCATGTCCAGGACTGCTGTGTGCATGGCAACAGCACACCAGCACCTTGAAGCACGTGGTGCATCAAAGCAGTCCTCTTGTACCCGACTGTGTGATGTACATGCCAAACAAACAAGGTACATGATAACCTTAGCCCTCGTCCTGGAACATATAGGAATATTCTGTTTATAACACTTTGACTATTTAAGGTTCAGGGCAGAGCTTTAAACCCTGAAAAGGTTTTGATGTAATTGCTGGGGGCAGAGGGGGGACACAGATGATTACGAACCACATGGACAGGACTTCAGAAAAAGGGAGTGAAAGAAGGATTACATGCGAGACTTCAGTGTCCTAATCAATACCCACTGAAGCTTCTGGATAAGCCCTATTCCATATTTCCTGAGACAGGTTAAATACAAGCTGATCACCCCCGCTCCTCAATTTAATACATGTGTCAGGCCTAACAATGACCTAAGCATGAGATCAATCACTTTATTTCCTACTGAAAATTCTCCTATCCTTCTTTAATAAAATAATTAAATTCCCCGCAGTGTAAAGAATTTATTGGTTAATTCTTCTTGGGAGTCACTTGTCTTGACTTTGTTCAATGTTTTGTAAAATTCAAGATTAGGCTCATTATGTTAAGAGCAGGTTTCAGATCTATTTCAAATCTCATAATGGCATCCTCTCCTGCTACAAAATCTCATCCTGCACTGAATATGGGAAGACAAAATTAGCCCTTTTCAAGAAGCAACCATCAAAGATCAATGACCATCAAAGTGTTTTACTTGGGGCAGGGGGGGGAAGAAAGAGGCCAAATTTCAAGATAGTGCAGACAGTCAGTGAGACTGGAGTGCTTGAAACTGGTGGAATTTTTTTAAGTCATTCACAAATACTATATCTACCCTTGACAGGTCATTTCATTCTATTTAGCACTTTTTATTCTCTGTGGTTTATAAGCTCTTAAGCAAATGTAAGAGGGAGGAAAAGCTAACGCGTCTGATAATACACTATATCAGACTGACAACCTAACTGAATTTCCCCTGTGGTGCTAGCAAAATGCTGTTCCAGAAAGTAATAATGCATACCAAAAAAAA
>VWZZ01001635.1:127136-157603 GCA_013399095.1 Psophia crepitans | reverse complement strand
AAAAAGAAAAGAGATGAAAAGGGGGGGGAAAAAAAGGATCATAAAGATCATGCCGTCACATTTAATTTCAGAGAACAAAACCTGAAGCTGATTTCTCTTTAGATCAGTTGTATACCAGTCGGAACATGGGTGCCTAGCACTGCGACAGAGTAATATGATCTGAGCTTTAAATAGCTGCCAAATAACCATGTGGTGGCTGGCAGCATTAAACGTGTTGCAATGAGAGTGATCTGTTTCAAAGTAAAGCCACATAACAGAGGATAAGTCAATCTGATGTGGTATAGAAAAGGAGGGAGGGGGGGAACGTTTTTCATTATCTTTCTGAGTTTCTTTCTGGTTTAAATGTGCTTCCATCTTAAAGATGCCTTAATTTAAGGTCTTTTTCTTAAACTGTTTAAAACCTGAATCACGTGCAGGTCATTTCAGAGAACATCTCCTTGGGTACGCAGGTGCAAGCTGGGGGG
The DNA here is from genome assembly GCA_013399095.1 of Psophia crepitans. Classification (NCBI taxonomy): domain Eukaryota; kingdom Metazoa; phylum Chordata; class Aves; order Gruiformes; family Psophiidae; genus Psophia; species Psophia crepitans. Next base: position 157,139 of record VWZZ01001635.1, on the reverse strand, counting down.
GCAGGGGAACAGCGTGCCTAATGTGAAGTACCACCGATGAGACCACCCCCTTGCTGCAACCCAGTTCAGAGTGGCTGCCTCCCAGTGTGAAAGGCACCTTCTGCGTGTAGGAGCTGCCCCTAGTTTGTACTAAATGCATCCTTGGCAGTTTTTAGGAACAAATAAGGAACAGATCTGTGGCAAATGACATGGAGTGACTTCTGCTCCAGGCCCTCCCCTTCTCCTCACAGCAAAATGCAGAGCCTTGCAGCACTCCACAGAGCACTCTGGGCAAAATGTAGAGCCCTTTGGGCTCCTTGGGATGTAGGCAAAAACGGGTGCAGAGTTTGGAGGTGTCTAACTAGGAGATGCTGCCAGCCCTCCATTCCTTCTTACCATCATGTCAAATGGTTCTCCTGATCCCTGTTGTCAGTGGGTCTCCTGGGTAGATGAGCCACATTGTGCACTGGAAAGCTAGACCAGTTTAAACTGGTAATGTAAGAGACATGGAGGGAAAAGTGGCACTGTAAATACTTGCGATTCTTCATCCCTGCTGTCACTTTTGATTATAGATGACCAATTTCTGTTTTCAATTTCAGTACCTCCACCAACTTCAGTAGCGTCCATCCAGATCACAGCAGAATTTCATATGAACACACTTCATCTAGTTGTCACTGCCTGGAAATCACACTGCCAAAAGTACAGATAGGAGAGTCAGAAGGAAACCCAGCTGCTCCATCAGAAGGTACATAGCTCATTTAAGAGGTTCAGTATGACTTCTTAAAAGATAATAAGCACAACATACTTTGCAGACAGTTAGGATTTTGCAAGAATGGGGACACAGCATTACCAACACTAGTTTCAATTGTCCTACTAGCAGTTTACTACCCCACTACAGAGTTCAGTTTCAGCTGCAGCAGCTAGGCACCCTGCAGAGAAACAGAGCAAGCTTTATTCCGCGTTTCCTCAAAGGAGAGCATTGCTTTACCTCACAAACATAACTGTCAATAAACAGCCACATATTTCATGAAGGTCAGTTCCAGTGAAACTTCCAAGCAGCTACTCCAATGAGTAACAAGGATAAACCCAGGGAAAATCCTTTTCTGACTGTTTTTGTCCACAGCTGCCCTTGCCATGCGCGTCCCCCAGGAATCCGCAACAGCTGCCCAACAGGCTGGCAGAGGGCAGCACGGAGGGACGCTCACCCCCCCTTTCTCTCCCTCCTTTCTTACCCCCAGGCCCTTGTTTTCTCATTCGCCATGTTTGTGCTGGACAAGCAGATGATTGTCAGATTCAAAGTAACCAGAAAATGCTTGTTATCTACCTGTTCCTTTTGCCATCACTTTTCCAAACGTTACATAGGGAAAAAAAAAATATCACTTTTCTTCCAATATGACCGCAGGCTATTAAGCCAGCCAGGCAATTACAAATAAAAATCCCCAAACCCTATAGGGTTGGGAGGAACATAGTTTTTTGACCAATTTCACAGAATATTTTGATTACAGTATTTAATCCCCTTTACAATCTTTTACTTAGCTGTAATCATGAAAAGCCCTGCATCGCCGCCAAGGATTTTCTAGACAAAAGCATATCTGGAAGAATGCCATGGAGCAAGTCTGCTAAGCTGGCCTGTCTTCCCCGAGTTCTTACAAACCCATTCCCTTGCACATAGTTCTTTAACGAAATCAGAAAAACAAGAGGTAGACTGTGCTTTAAGGTAATATCCCTATGAAAATGCCTCTTCACCACTGGCAACACCATTCCCTGGTCTGCAGCAGCTACTTATTGCACATCATATGCTCAGCAACATACGAGTTTTGGAAGGAGCAAGCAACCTGTCCCCCCAGGTTTCAGAAGGAACCTGACTCTCAGTTCTGCCATATCCAATTAAAGTAAGTGGATAGAGCTACAGATTATTGCCAAAAGTGTGAGTTTGAGTGAAGAATTTATGAGTACTCAAGCAATTTCTACTGACGCCAGAGAGGCTTCTTGAAGTTTCTAAGGAAACCCTCGGAAACACCTTGGATCTTCAATGGCCATTACACCCGCAGCCTGACCCAAAGGGTTGCCTCCAAGAGAGGCCGCCTCACACAGAAGAGTGCAGCTAATTTAGCTGCATAATGGAGAGAGTTCTGAAGATGCACATGGGCTGAATTAAGGGCTCCACGGGAGCCTTTGGCTCATTCCTTGCAGAGTTTATTAGTTGCTGCTGCACACATGGTTAGGTTTGCTGGAAGAAGTCCAGCTCCGAGGCACCTCTCAATTCCTCCAGCTTCTAAAAGTTGCAAGAAAATGGCTCAAGCGTGTTGCCCCCTTTAAGCTCTTGTAGAGAAGGACTCTCCCCCACAGAGAAGCAGACAGGGTTTGGGAGGGGTACCTAGTCAAATAACTCTTGATTATTGAATTTACCTCCAAAATTACCAGTGAGTATCCCAGACTGTAAAGGGGGTAAATACCAACAGATTGTATTATTTGAGAAACAGTATGCGATTGTGTAATTAAGGGCAGGAATATAATACCATATGCACAAAGGGCAGGGTTAATTGCAGCATTTCCTGACTAACCAAGGGCATTATGGTGTAACCCTAATGTTCTCCGGATGGCTATCATTTATATGGAGTTCATATACATGCTTATGAATATTTGGTTAAAATTCGTCCACCAGACTCTCTGACACAGTAATTAAAAACACCATGTTAGCTGCCAATAAAAATATTTTTGTGATTTGGTAATTACTCCAAACCTCATAGTCCCAGTTCCCCTATCCCCCACCCTTGTTGTCTTCCTGTTCTATAATGTATAAAGCCAATCTTGATGATGGAAAAATAAATAAGTATCAGGGAAGACTGGAAAGTTTCCAAACACAAAAGCTCCCGAAGTGGAAGCAACATCCAATCCGGCCCACCACATCTTCTAGGTGGGCACTCCTTTCCTGCCTTTTAGTGATGCTTTCAGTATTCATAACAGCTGTGGAATTAAGCATTATGAACAAGAAGAAATCAACATGCAGTCTTTATTTTTCCCCATCAGTCCCACACCATTCTGCATTGAGTTACAAAGTGAAAACCAACACGCTCTCAGATGGACTTAATTTCAGCTTGGGCCCAATGCCAGACAAAGTTCACCCATTGTTAAAACTCCACCCCATCTTTTCTGTACCATGCATACAGTCCCATCCTCACCCATCTTCCAGACGTATGCACGCACACACATATACACAGGGAACCAGCCAGTCTGACAATACAGAACAAAATCCACCTCCCCCGACGTCTAGGCTCATTGCTTTCCCTGGGATGACTAGCGGGCAAGCTGGATTTGGTTTACAATGCATATTTTTAATATTTAAAGAAAATGACGGCTACATAAAACATACATATTCATGTCCTAGATATTGTATTCGCAATAAACCTTTTTTTAATAAAAAAGTCATTTTACACAGCCAGGAAAATGTTTGTTGGAGGAGCCAATTGTTCCATTCAAAAATAAAGGGGTTAAAACGTGATTAAAATATTAATGCTATAATTCAACGTACAATTTTGGCATAGCTTCAGCTACTGATTTAACTATGGCATATTGGCTTACAGAATCATGCAACAAACATGAATTTCAGAATACAGAAGTATACAGCTTTCAAATGCAGAGAGAAACATGTAACAGAAGCAGTTCAGCTTTTACATGTACAGACTAGCACCAGGTCGCTGTTCATGGCAATTGTCTTCTCTCTTGTCCTCTTCCATGGATGCTGCATGAACAACTGCGATCTATTTTTATAAAGTGCAGACATGTTTGCTTGAATCAAAGCAAAGGCAAGTAGTGGAAAACAGGAGAGGAGGCAGATTGAATTACTGTGTTTAAATGTTTTTCCCCTCCGTCTTGTACCTTTCTCCACAAGCAGAAGCACAAGATAAATTTTAAAAGACGAATGTAGAAAATGTTTTGGCCCACTTCACGTTGGGCTTTCGGTTGCAGAAAATTTTGCCTTCCTGTGTTTGCGACACTGCGAAAATGCTGCCAATGGTACGATATGGAGAATATGGGTGTATTTTCTAAAGAATTAAAAGCAATTAGCTGGAACTAAAGGTAGTTCCTTCCTGTATTGAGCTTTGTGTCCTTTACCCTTAAACAAGTAACAGAAGAACTTCCAGAAGTCTGCCTGCACACTTAGGATTGTCATAATGGTAATAACGTATAAAATTGTGTTCCATTTGACAACTGTTGTAAAGTTTCACTAGGATTCCTTCAGCAGTGTATGACTAGTCTGAGTGTAAATAAATGGCACGCCCTACCAACAAGAACAGCATTCCTGCTAATAAAGCAAAAAATACTCCTATAGGAGCCAGCATAAAAGACCAGCCATAACGTACATAAACAGCAAAGTCTGGGCAATCCATTTTTTTCATGTTTGTGTAGCTTTCCAGATCAGCCATCGCCTGGACCCAGATGACATACATCACGACTACCAGCGAAAACAAGACGCCTGGAAAAGAAACACCAGGTTTTAACAACAGAACGTGAGACAAATGCTGGGTGCATTTACGGTAATACCTAGAAATCCATCAACGCCTGAGTCCCCGACTGCAAGGCGCAGTCAGCCATCCCTGAATATTTTTTGCCTTCAGCTTCCTCTAACAAGCACTATTCTCCATCTTGCTTCTCATTTGCACGGAAAGGCATACTCTCATGACAAAGGATATAGCTGGTTTTGGTAGGCAGATTGAAACACAGGTGTGTTTACGGGCAAAATTCAGGCAGGTATTGACTGTTTTGAAGTCAGGAGCCAAGGGAGGGGCAAGGAGGGGGCATGGGATGGGACTTTTGGATGAGATATGAAAGGGGAAAGGGGTGAGAAATCTTTTTGTCATCTTCATCTCTCTACATTTCCTTCTGTTTTCTTACGAAAAGGGCTTTCTTTGGAACATACTACCTTCGGAGTATTAGACTCAAATATTGCAGACAAATTCCGATGTCTTTCACTCAAAATCCCCCACATTAGAAAAGAAGTTCCCGGTATAGGAACAAAACTGAACAATAATTAAATAATAGCTATGAAGCATGCTATTAGTATCAACCTGAGATTGGATACAACAGTTTCCTGGAACTAATCCACCACATAATTCACAGCCTTTTCCCAACCACTCCTCTGAAAGGCCTTTGGATTGCTTACACATGATAGTAATAGGAGCACATGTCCTTACAAACTTTGTTAATCTCTTTGTTACTATGCACCAGAAGGAGATATAAGAAGAAAGTGTTTCCCAAAGTATCAGTTGCATGCCTAATATTTCATTTCACTTTAGAGGAATGTGGACACTTGAGAAATGCAAGCCTGCAGCACAGATGCTCTAGCAGATCTGCTGGAAAATGGAGGGCACAAGTCTGAATTTTTTGCATGCTCCAGCCTGTACCCACTTGCTCCTTGAGCTCCAGCTGTCACAGCACAGTTACAGCAGCAGGACTATCTATTCCAACATGAAAATATTTGAGGGACACCACCCCAACATGTTTTTATCCCAGGATGTTTAGGTGCCTCATTAAAACCACATGCCAGTGCATACTCCTGGGAACATTTCTTGCCAAACTGGAGTCTACAGACTGTAGAGCCGCAGAGTAGAAGTCAAAGATATTCACGGTGTCTTCCCCATCCTCCTACATACTTGCAGTGTAAACTTGAACAAATGTGACACTTGTGGCAAAATCCACAGGTGCACTTTATAGACATCCATGGACAGGCACTCGCTTCCAGATCCACCTGTCCCGGTAAGCTTTCATGGTTACCTTTCCCCATCCCCACCTGAGGGGCTGCCTCACCATCTCCCTTCCATGCCCTTCCTACCCACTTACTGACAAGGGAGCAAGCAACTCCTGTCATCACTCCCTCATTTGCTTCAGGCAAAATCAGACAGGTTAGCTGGAGCAGTTTAAATTGATGATCTGGTGACATTCTTGTTGGTGCTTTATTGTCAAAATGTTTTATCAAAATGCTTTACATTGCGGACATCCTGAACATCTGACAGGTGAGAAGTCACAACTCAATGCTTGTGAACACTACCTTTTGAAGCCTACCAACAAATGAGTTGAAGCAGTTAACCTGAGGCATAATCAAAATGTGACCAAAAATCCCAGAGGATCTGAAATTTTATATGAGGATGAAATAAAGAAGAAAAAACAAATAAAGAAGGATGCAGACACATTTCCTGTCTACGAACTATACTTTCAGGATTACAGTTTTTGCTAGGGCTCAAATTCCTAACAAAGCTTAAAAAAACCCCCAACACTCAGCTCTAAAAGGCATAAATTCAATTATGAAAGTATTTTACCTAAGTAAAACTGAATTTTAATGGAATTTAGTGCTGCAAGTGTATTAGACATACACTGGTGAAATAATCAGAGAGAAGGATCACCTTAGGGCCAGGCATAAAGAATGAGAAATTAAATTGAAGACTCCCCAAACATAAGTCAAATTGAGCAGAAGATTCCTATAACAGAATGTCTAATGATAACACATAATGTAGGAACATGGTAAAATTAGAAACAAACAGAGCTGGCAACTTTTGATGTAAAAAGTAAAAAAGATTCAGGGCCAAATTCATAAATGCAGTTATTATAGACATGGAGTTTGTTCAAGGTTTCAAAACTTAGCAAGAAAACAAAACAAAACAAAATTATAGTCCAAAGGTTTGGATAGATACATTAAAACATGGTAAAATCCATATGAAGATTGGAATTTACCTCTTCAGATGGCTGTGCCTGTGCATTTTCAAATGTCTATAGTATTCTATTTAATCTCTACATTGGGAGCAAATTTAATCCAAAACAATAACAATTACAAAAACTTGTGATGTATATTCCCTTACTGTGACAGCAGGTAAGTGCAACCAGGCCTTGCACATCTGGAATTCTTTCGACCTCCAGCAGCCTGGGCAGACACAAGGAGTCAGAAGAATCTGCCATTTAAACCAGCCTGTGTCAGAGGGGCTTTAATCTTGACGTGGGCATCCCTTGCTCTTTGGGCAGTCGGAAGCACCACCTCCTAGGTGGTTAAGCTACAGCCAACTGCATATAGATGCAAAATAGCAAGCCAGTGCTGCCAGTGGTAAAACAACTTCAGGGAAGCTAAAATCCATCGGGTGATTTCACAGCAAGCCGTTAATACCTGTGTGTGGCAAATTGTTGGGTACGGAAATTTGCTGAAGAAATGTATGTCAAGCAGAGATAAATGTCCTTCGTTAAAAGAGAAGAAAAAGAAAAGGAGAATATGTAAGTCCTCTAAGTTAATTAAGGCACTAAAGGAGTATTTAAGGGTTCTCACTATCTGCTAATGGAAGCTAATTAGTAGGTATATTGCTTAGTGTGTTCACGAAATGTCTTGAACAGTAAAATCAAGCTAAGTAAAAATTGACCATGTCCTGTTGCCTCCAACAGCATTTCATTCATTAGTGCTCCTTTTGTCTAATTTTCACGGAGTTATGATTTCATGGGAGTTAAGCACTTTCACAGGAATTTACTGAGGCTTCTGTATGTTACAAAAGGAAAAAAGGAAAACAGAAGCGTTTCTTAACAGGTAGACCCTCTGTTTTGTCCATTTGGTCTTGTTTCCTAAGATGTTAGAGTACATTAGAAGCAGTGCTGAGAGTAGGGAAGCAGATCTTGTACTTCTATTATCACTAATGCATCTATTTAAAATGTTTGATGTTTTGGGCTGCAGGCATGAGTTCCTTCCTATCCATTAAGCACTTCAGGTTGTGCTTAAATTTAAGCACATGTGCAAGTCTCTTTGACTTAAAGGGTTTTTCCTCCTGGCATCCACACTGATTGCATCAAAACACCTGATTCAAAGGCAAGTTATGAGCTTAATGGATGGTTACTAAAGCTTAAATATTTATCTGGTTGTTAGATTCCAAAAGAGTACTATTTATTTTCAGGTTATATGATTCCATGTCTCTTTGCATTGTCTTATTTAAACAAAAAAAACAGAGGGATGTTAAGAGTTTGAGAAAGGATTGAAGAAAAAGCAGTATCATAGAACAGAGTACAATTTGTTCAGCGGACTGAGTAGCATGTAAAAATCAAACACATATAACGTGAAGTATTTTTACAGGCCACAAGATATAAATTTGGACTTTACATTTTGAACTGTAATAGTCATGTCAAATAACACCACATTATAAGGTTTACAAAAATATAGATCAAAAGCTGGGTTTATCTCCATTTTGTAGAAAGAAAAATAAGGCACAGAAACAACTAATCTGATATGCAGAGGTTCTAAGTGTCCAAGCTTTGCTCTTGACTCTGGCTTTCAAAGGAGTTTTGCTCCTCAAAGCCAAGGCAGATTTCCTTAACACACAACATACACTGTAATCGAGTTGCTAATAAATACAAGTCTTCTGCCTCTCCATTCTTCTACTTTGTGTTTCCATCTACACTATTTCCGCAACGTTCTCCTGTGGTTATTTATACCAGTTGGTGAAGTACCATTCACTGGAGTATACTTAAACAAGAGGAAAGGCATTGGACTGAAGGCAATACAAAATCTTGCTAAGTAACTGTCTAGCTTGGTCTGCTCAAGTGTTTTAAAAACCTCCCTGCCTCAATTTATACGTAGGGAATATGGTATTTTTGGAGAAAAATGACATATTGTAAAAAAGCTTAAAATTAGTTTATTTCTTTGCATCACCCCCAACCACAAGATTTGAACTTGATTCTGAAGAGTCTAGTATGGTCACTGGAATATTAGTAATGCAGAACCATCGGCAGAGCCCATGCAAAACTAAAGAGAGGTCAGAATTGGACTCTAACTGCTGGAGAGTATTTTCTTAGATAAATTTTATGCTGCTTGTGGAAGACAATGGGGAGAATTCCTCTATTTATACAACTACGCTACTGCTATTCCGTACTACTTCTGCATCCACAAGTTTGCCTCACGAGCTTGTCTCTTCCCTTCAGAACATTAGCCATGCCAGCAAGAGTTGAGAAAGCATCCATTGCAAGTGTAATAGGAATGCCTCTTCATTATGGAGGAGAATATACTAAAATGAGTTTAGATTTATTCTGGGAAATCTGTTCCTGTAGTCTCGTACTGACTATTGTGAATGTCATGAACCCTCACAGCCAAGCTCCAAGGCAAAATTACTGAGACCGAAAAAAAACCTCCACAACTTCATGAGGCAAATATTTTAGGAACAGTGTGTGCTATGATGTATTTCTACATTTTCAGCATTTAGACCTTTTGCATAGCGTGCGGGTGTCCATTTGCCCTTGCCTTTTAGTGAATACAAAATAAAACAGCAGTTGCACGAATCAGGAATGATGGGGGAAATTATTCCTAGAACATGAAATATGTCTGAGAGAGATTAAGACAAATAAATACTTCCCTCCTCCTCCTTTTTCTTTCTTTTTTTCCATTTTGCATTTTTTTAAAGAACACACATGTTTGATACACAGCTCTGTGCAGTGTGATAAGAAGTGGACTTCTCTGAGGTCACTCTTTTCTGTCTTTTGCATTTATTCTTTTGAATTTCTTTCAAACAAATACTTGTGCGTTCTGCAGAGGAGAAAGAATACAGAACCTTTAGAAATGTCTATGAATTCAAGAAGCAGTTTGCTGGCCTTTAGTACTTATTCTTCCCACGTAGAAATGCCTTTCACTTGTCAATGATGAATGGCTGTTTATGGCATGAATCTTTTACTATGCAGACACAAAGACAACAGGTGCTGGAAAGAATGATGTGAGCTTTTTACTTGTGCCTAGAAGTTTAGAACTCTTTATCTCATTTGAGGAAAACTTGTGTGCATATATTATTTATTTTTTTCAGTTGCATTTTTCTGTCCTCGTCCTTATTATAGATTCTAGCACCTATCTTGGCCTCTTGTGACCTTTATTTAAAGAGTATGGTTGACATTCCACTCTGAAGTACTTGCAGAGGATCCCACTTTAGAGTTATGGGAGTTGGCACATAGCTCTGAAGACAGATTTTTGCCCTCATCTAGGAGTTAGAATTAAAATATCAGCTTTTTTCACTCTTCTGGCACGAAGCAGAAGACATACTTGTACTTCAAATCTTGGTTCTTTACAAGGGTGTGATTCTATAATGCTCCGCGCACATCCTGGGGGCTTGCTTGTTTGACATCAGTACAACAGGACAGTTGTCACCACCACCCAGGCAGGAAGAGGCCCAAGGTAGTTATGGACTTTATCAGAGGCTACCCTAAATGACCATTTTATGGCAGCTTTCCCTTCTTTTCCTATGACCTTTGAAGAAATTATAGGCTTTTTACAGTTTGCACTACTGTAGCTGCTCTTGGTCCTTCCTCTTGATATAGGAGATGAGGCTGCAAAGACAGGGCTCAAGTCCCTGGCCGTGGTATCACTGCACTGATATGCGCTTTTTCCCCACAGGTGTAGCATCTGCCGTTTCACCTGCAGCCTCAGGTAGTTAATGTGGTTACAAAGCTTAACAGGGAAAGCTGCTAGTCAATAAGCTGCCACCAACAGTAGTAATTGTGCGTGCCTCTCCATTTGTGGTAGTCCAGCTGCACTGCACCATAAGAGAAGTGGGCAGCCTTTCTTGAATATCAGGATGAAGAAAGAGACCCTTGGAGACCCTTTGCAGTGAATCCACATCGGCACCAGTGAGGCTGCCAAAGAGAGACCTTGAGTCCTTGAGTGGGTAATTACAGGGCTCTGAGGGTGACAGGTAAGGGTATGGGGGCCCAGGTGATGATGGTCTAAAACCTGCTGCCCAAAGGATAAAAACTGTACAAAAGTCAGAATACACTGTGGATACTAGCTTTGTAGCTAGTGTCACAAGCAGGGCTTTGAATTCTGTGGCCATGGGACCCTCCTTGGGATACACAGACTGCTGGAGAGAGGGAAGATCCATCAGACAAGGCAGGGAAAGAGCAACAAGCTCAGAAACGTTGTGAGAAGAGATGCAAGAAAGGACCACTGCCAGATGGACATCCAAGCATCCAGGTAAGCAAGGGGAAAGGAAAGGAGAGCATATGCATGGGGCACGCAATGCGGGAAGCTCATACACTTCCACTAAGAAAGCAACAAAATTGAAAGCCCACTTCAAATGCATGTACATAAATGAACTCAGTGCTGGAATAAAACAGGAGGAATTCAAGTTGGTGCAGTCACTGGATGATGGATTATGACACTGCAGCTGCAGATATGATGAGATAGCTTTCTTAATTGGAATGAGCTGCTGGATGGCTACAGATTCTAAGAACAGGCAGTTAACATGGGGTGGGATGGCTGCAGTCTGCACAAAGAAATACCTTGAAAGGACTGAGGTCTTCTAAATAATGGGAGCTTGTAGGTTAAGATCAACAAGGTGGACAAAAGGGTGTGGTCACGGTGGGGATCTGCTACAGGCCACCTAATCAAGAAGAGGAAGTGGACTGGAAAAATAGTTACAATTTCTGGTTCTCAGAAAACCAGACTCAGCCATCCCAACATTTTCTAGAAGGGCAACACTGCAAAGAGCAAGCAATCCAAGAGGTAGGTAGCTGGACTGCATCAAGGATAACTTTCTGAAAAAGCTGTGGAGCAGACCAACTAATGAAAGTGTTTTGCTGGATCTGCTACTCACAAATAAGGAAAAACTGGTCAGGAACATGAACGTGTTAGCTGTGGTTATAGTGGCCATCAAATGGCAAAGTTTAGTATGCTAGGAGGAATATTGAAGGTGAGTAGGAGATTAAAGACCCAGAAATTCAGGACAACAGGCTTCAGCTTGTTCAGGGAAATGGTAGGTAGGATCCCAAGGGAGGCTGCCTTGAAGGGCAAAGGAGCCCAGAAGAACTATTTGTTGCTCACAGGCAACTTTATTAAAGCACAAGAATAGTCCTTCTCAGTGTGCAAGATTTACAGCAAGTTTGGCAGAAATGAAACGTAACCTCATGCGGAGCTGCATCAGCAAGAACACAGTCAGCAGGTTGGATAATATTATTATTTCCTTTTACTCGGGACTTGTGACATCATATCTGGAATACTGTATCTAGTTTGAGACCTCTAGTGAAAAAGAGATAACAATCAACTGGTATCAAGATGTTATGGGGATGGAGGACAAGAGGCTGAGCTATCTGGGGAGTTTTAGCCTGGAGAAGAAAACAGCTTCCTTCTTTCTAAATGGAGTTAAGAGAAGATAGGGATAAACTCTTCAGAGACATGCACACTGGAAGAATGAGACATAGTGGTCACAAGCTGCAGCAAGGAAAATTTCAGGTGGATATAAGTTTAAAAAAATATTTCAAAATAAATTGGTCAAACTGGAACAAGTGTCCAAATCTGCTGTGAAATATCAATTAGTGGAGACTTTTAAAACTTGACTGGATGAGGCTTTGAGCTGTCTGATCTAACTTTGAAGCCAGCCTTGTCTTGAAAGGCAGGTCAGTCTTAATGCAACAAAAGGTTCTTTCCAACCTAAACTTCTTCTGTGTAACTCAGGATCTCCATTTAGGCTCTTTTCCTAGGTCCCTCCAGAAGGCAAGTCTATCTGCCTTAGCATAGCTAAGGTGAATTGTCCCTCTGAGAGTCTGTTTCTTACTATTGACACTGGAAGTTTAAGCAGCTAGTTCATGCAAAACATAGCTTTTGGATGGCTAAGTAGTTGGCATTAATCCTATTCCAAATAATTTCTTCAGCTGCTTTCTGAACCCTAAGATGGCACAGCAGACCACTATATAAGCTGTTTTCTTCAGTTGAGGCAGAGCTTTTATCTGTTATGTAATTTGTCAGTTAAGTCTGCAAAAGAATACAGATTCTTCAGTCCAATAACAGTTATTAAAATTGCTTCATCTAATACTTTTCTTTACAGATACATCTAATTAGGAAAATGAGTGATGTTCCTATCTTCTTCCAAACTTCCACAGAACAACCGTTTTGCCTATATTCTTTCTCAGAAGCTTACTATTCTCTCTAGTATAACAGCTACTTGAACTTTGTGGTAAGACAGCATCCAGGCCATTTCAAAACAATGCTTATAATTTCTTTTTTCTTCAAATCAATATGCTGGTTTCTGTCTTGGAAGAACACTAATTTCAGTTAGAATCTAAGTCTCATTGGATCTTTCCACTTTCGCATTAGGTCTGTGTTTAAACAGATGCACACCCTGGCTGCACTCTGATCACATGTTGGTACGAGTGGTGAACACATACCACTTCTCATCCCTCTGCCCTTCCATGCCCTATTTTCCTTTGGGAGGCAGGAAACGAACAGGCCCTCTAGTCCTGAAGGAGGTGGCTGGAGGAAGGGGCCAGGGCAGCAGGGAACACAGCAGAGCACACCACCCTGCCTTCTAGAGGCATGCTAAAACACTCTTCCACACCTGGTTCTACCTTATCTTGCTTTGCCCCCAGGTTATCCCAGATTTAAGATATTAACTATTGTGAGGAATTCCTATTGGGAGAGAGTTAACAATTTCATGCTATCATACCTTTGGGTCTGAGAATCCCTCCTACTCTCCATTTAACACAATTGGCCATTGATCAGTAACACCACAGAAAACTGAATTGTTGTCCAAGACATCCCACAGGACATAGCTTAACCTACTGACAACGGGAAGGATTTATAAGCTCTCCTTATGTCAGTAGCGTGCTTTTAATTCATGACATAATCAAACCCTCACCTTGGCTACGGGAGTACTTGTGGGAAGAGCTGAGAGCAACAAACTTTTTTTTAATGTTTTTGTGGGTGATCTGAAGTGTTGGATAGGATAATGGTATTTATAGTAAGTGCCTTCCCCAAGCAGCCCTGCCTCACTGGTGGGACTGGGAGTAGATGCAGAAGAGGTTGGTCAAGAACCATGTTCCTCTGCCCAAGCCAAAATGTCTTGTGCAAGCTGAATGGCTCCAGGGTCCAATACTTTGCTGCCACCACGACCTTTTGGCAAATCATAGCAGAATTTTGTTTAAAATCTTTATTTTTAACAACAGTAATAGTAATGATAATAGTAAAAATAGCACAGCTCTTCTCTGAAGTCCTGATTGAGAACAGTCCTGAAGCTGAAAGGTACTACATGTATAGAGATTAAAAAGCCAGGATTTCCCTTGAAGAATATCTGCTCTATAGGGACAAAGGGTGAGAGGGGCAAAGAGACAGGCCCAGTGTCACACACTGGGATAATAAAGCTCACTTAACTTCACATACCTATAAAAAATAGTCTCTCTAGATTCCCTCAGTAAAGGAAAGAGAGGCATAGGGTTCCTCCATAGCGCATTCATCTGATCCAATTAGGCCCCTCTTTCAGGATGAAATGAATCCCCAGCTGGGGGAACTTCTTACATACCTTCTGTTTGGACTGCCAAAGGATGTTATTGCCTCCCGCGGGCCTCCGAGGGAAGCCCAGGGAGACTTGTGCAGGCTCGGGGCTCTAACTTTCCCCTGCCTAAATGAGGGCAGATGAACTGACAGGGAGAACTGACAGTGGAGAACACACACATCGCTTTGCGCCTCTGCCCAGCAGTTCCTGGTGTCTTTCAAGTGCCCTTTTCCTCTCTAACAGCCGCTGCTACTTTCTAGTGACAGTGGAGGGTTTTTTACAGATTACAAAAGCAGAAAAGGAGCAGGACTCACATCGGCTCTCACCCTGCAAATTAGTGACAAAAAGCATTGAAATATCTTAGGATTTCCATCAGACTATGAATATTTTTTGTGTCTTTTAGAAGTGTGGAGGAGTAATTCTGAAGGGATCAAATGCAAGTATGCAGGAGTTTTTTCAGCAAAAAATATTATAAAACACTTCCCCTGTTTCACTGAGAGTCCTTTAAAGGGGAATAATGATCACTAGCTGGGTATGAAGAGCTGCGAGGTGAGGTGGGTAAGCAAGGTCGGCAGGTCAGCAGCAGAAAGAGAGCCCCGGCCTTTTGTGGCCACGAGTGGCTCTACCCTGTAACACGGCACTGCTCTCACAGGGCTGCCTCTCACCAGGCTAGGCTTCATACAAAGGAGAACAGTGACTGAGCATGGACCATCATTTACATACTACACACCTCTATCTCACACACCAGTGTGACATCTTCCCAGACCTTCCAAGGTTAATGGCACAGCATCCCAGAGAGCTGCTCCTATCAGCTGGGGAGGGTGCATTCTCCATAGTATGTGTGGGATAGGAGGAAGGAGGGAATTCAGTTATTTGTTCTCTTTCACGCACAGAGGTTTAGAGCTCCCACTTAGTCATATGTGACAACTATTTTGTGCACTCCAATCACACCAAAAACATTTCTCCTATATTGGTCATGTGAATGTGCTCTGTCTTCCAACTTCTTTAGAGCCCACTGTAATCATCTTTTGCGTCTCTGATAAAACCCCCCCTCTCCTTAGCTAAAGCCCTTGAGAATCCTATAAGGCAGCATCCCTAAATATACATTATTTTTCCTGCTAAAGTAGTACATTGAAATTGCAGTGTAATTCCATGATTTGTCCTGGATTTTTTTTATCTTAATCTGTTAGAGTAGATTCATGACTAAATAACTGTGGAAGGAATTGTCTCCAAGGGAGGCATTCCACAAGCCAAAGGATAGAAGCATATGTTTTTTCTTTCTACTAAACATGATTAATATAATTTTTGGTCAAGGAAAATGGAAGAAATACCTCATCCTTTCTATTCTTTAACTCACTGAGCAAACAGCATACCCACCAGCAATGATGAAAAAGCCTCCACCTGCTTTGTACAGAACATGGCTGGCAAAAGGAGCTGCGCAGATGATGAAGAAACTAGCCATTACAATAGTGAGCACTCCCAGGAGCATAAGAACTGTCCAGAAACCTCGATAAACTGGAGAAAGAGAAGAAGGAAAAAAAGAACACAACACTTTTTTAGAACTTAAAGAAATGACATATTTGGCTAACAAAGATTTTTGGTTTCTCTTTCTATTTTCATTTGCCTTTACAACAAATGAAACATTCATTCTATTGTGTATATATGTTATATATCATGTGGACCAAATTAGGTTTGAATGCCAGTCCTTATCTGATGATCATGGAAAACAGGTTGTAAGTTACCAAGAATGAAATCCATCTGCTTAATATTTAGCAGTGACTTGTAAGATAGCAATTTGATCAAATTTATGCTCTTTAGAAAATGATACACCAAAGCTGTAGCAATGATTCTTTGGGATACATGATTGGACTGATAGGATACAATGGTTTTGCCAAAATTGTCTGGGAGAAGCAGAGCTGCAACATCTTGACATTCTTAGTGCTCAGACTATATCACCAATAGTAATCTGTGAGTTCTCTACAATTTACAGCTGGATAATTTTTCTTACATACAGTCATATTCAATAGATGGAAACCTGAAGCAGGAGGGGGTAGAAACTCAAAAAATCTAAACTGGGTTTCTGAAAAACAGTATTTTAAACCAGCCTATTCCTGCTCTAAAGCACTTTGTATTTTATTAAATATAAATGTGATGTTTCAGAAGCCCCTGTTAGAGAGTGCCAAGCAGTGCTGAATTAATGGATGCAGCTGGTGATAAATGAGACGAGAGTTTTGTGACATACTCTGGCCAAAAGAGTCTTTCTAACAATTATATTTTAGCTGGTTAATTGCACATCCATTTAACAAAGTCATCATTTTACAAATGCTACAAGAGTGACATAAATTTCTCCCATGAATTTAAAAATTGGTACATTAACACAACCCATTAGTAAAATTATGAGTTACAAAGATTTCCATCGTCAGATCTGAAAATCTTGAAGCACTGACAATTCAGTCAGTGAAAAACATTTCCACCCAACTGAGGGAAAGCATATAAGCCAGCTGGCAAGTCAGGAGAAGTGAGTCACAAAAGAAACTGCCACTTAGCATTTGACAGCACCTACTTACTGTTATGGCAAAACAGAACCAAGCAACTATTATACTGGTTCATATCCTGAAAGTTTCAAATTCATATAGCTTGTTAGAGTCAGCTACTCTGGAATAAATTGGGTTTGCTCTCATCTGAAATCTGAAGGTGCACTAGACATTATCAGCTTGCACTTCCCACTAGTGTGTTCCAAAAATCTGCAGTTTTTAACTTGAACCGCTTAACTCATATTAAAGTATACACCATCTTGCTTCTATCAGCCTTGTAAATATGTTAGCTAGATCACATTCACCACATTACATTAGCCACGCTTTTTAAATAACATCCTTTTTAATGCAGGCAAACATTCAGAGACATAATTTTCCACCACACTGATCAGCAGATTTGGGCATAGGAAGGATGAATGTGTCTGAAAGCAGCTGGCAGAAGGGTTAAAATTGTGGTTTGGTTCATATCCAATACAAGCCTTCTTGTCACATAAACAGAAAAACATGAAAGCAGTAGGTAAGAAAGAAGGCTGTGGTTCAGCAAAGCAGTTAAGCGTGTGCTCTGCTTCAAGTACTCCACCTCTTACGGGATTTAGGCACCTGTTTAAAGTTAAACACATAGTTAAACGATTCACTTAATGCAAATGGACAGTGAATGGAGACCTAGAAAGGTAAATCTCTCAAGTCCTTCAGTCTTGGGTCTCTGAAGCAATTTCATGTTATTTTACTCATGGGGCTACTTTGCTAAGCTTCATTGCAGTCCCCAAGTCCATGGGACATTACTTCCTCATTTAAAACCTAATACCGCTAAATCAGTCTATAACCACCCAACTCTTTTACATGGATGGCCCAAGGTACTTCAAAGTCATGCTACATAATAGGACACATTGGCCAAAATGGACCTTGAAAAAGCTTTCTTCGATATCATTACGGTCAGTCACCTAAGTCATACAGCAGTGTTTGTTTTCTGAATGGATGAGGGCACAAGCTTCTCCACCATTACAAAATTAGTATACAGCTTCATTATCTGTTCTTTATACAGGGAGCTTTGAAGTCTGCTTTTAGTGAAATTTTACCAGAAAAGCTTGATTTGTTCAAACATTCCTGGAAACTGAACACAAAAGGAGTATAAATGTAACTGATGAAAATTTGTTTAAACCTCTCTGTAACTGTACAAGGGGAAAGCTGTTTCTCTGCTCCAAAAGCATAACTATTTCGTGTATTATATGAAATACTAATTTGACCTAGCTATCACCTGAAATAAGCTTCCATTCTATTTCTCTGGAAATAATTATTTACTCTAGAGAATCACAGATAAATTCTGATTATCCTATTACTTGTTTAGCCAGCGAACTTTGTCATTAAACATCAGTTTGAAAATAAAGTTGACAGGTAAAAAGTCTGCAGTGATCCCAGATCTGCTACTTTTCAAGCAAAAGACCACCCCCTCTAATCTGCAAGACAGTAAGTCATTAGGGTCATTTGTGGCACAGATCTGAGGAAACATCCTAAGAGCAGTTATACTTTTTCCTTGGAAAGGGAGTTAAAAAGCAACCATTTTTTCTGCAAAGAAGATTTTACTTATTTCATATTCAGACATTTTTTGCTCAGACCACATTTCCCATCTTCTCTGCCTTGATGGGTAAGATCAGTTCCTGCAGAGCTAATCATCCAAGATTACAATGCAGCCCTACTGCTGTCATTTAGCTTTAGCTGGCATCTAAAGGTGGACACAAAAGAGCTGCTTGAAATTAAAACTGACAAAGAGTGAGCTTACTCTTCAAGTCAAAGACTTTGCTGCTCTGAGCCTGAGGTGAAAAAAAAATGAACAGAAAAAAATGATGACAGAAAAAAAAAAGAACAACCAACAGAAGATGCTGCTTTGAATTATGCTTCTTTCTGTCCTATGAAAAGGGATGACACTGTGGTCCAACCAGCCTGTTTCAAGAAATAATGATTCAGTGTACCTATGAAAGATGTTAAGAGAAGTTTGCACAATTTCAAGTCTTACTGAGGAAGTTCCGAAGAAAGCCTGTGTTCTGGTTCAGATGACAGGAAGTACCCTTGCCTCTTCAAGGTACTTTACAGATATGTTTGAGTTAGCTACCTCAAGTACACGCATTATTCCAAGTATTTCCTACGTTAGAAGAAATAAAGTATAAGGCCTACCGCAGAGTCCAAGGCAAACCTATCTGCAGTGTTAATCTTGGATACCATTGCTCTGTGTCTCAAGTGCTAAACAGAAGGTTTTGTAACTTGTCTTGGTAAGCTGCCCCTTCATCGGGTACAACATTTGCCTTGGCAGTGACAGGCAAGCCTAAAAATAAAGTAGTACATAGAGGAAAACAGGAGTACACATGGTATGCTTCTCTTTGAGCTCTGCACCGTTCAGCCTGTATACTGTGGGCAACCTGGTCTAGTGGAGGGTGTCCCTGCCCATGGCAGGGGGCTGGAACTGGATGATCTTTGAGGTCCCTTCCAACCCAAACCATTCTATGCTGTTCTATGATTATAGGTGCGGCATATTCCTCCAAAATCATACGACCTGTAATTTTACTTTGCTACTTGCTTTTCTCCCTAAAGATCCAAATTTAGATTCCCCTGGAGTCTTCTGCATCATTTGAAAATTAGAAGTATCTGGTTTTGAGTAAGGGATGGAATTTTTGAGAAATGGCTGCAAATTATCAAATGCTTCCTTTTGTAGTGGATCCCAGCATTGATTATAAACTGAAGCTAGAGAATCATATTTTTAAATGTTACATGTGCACGATACGAAAGAGAAGCAATAACGTATTCGACAAAGTTACACAGCTCTGTCACCCGCAATTCACGCTTGCTGCGTAGTAGCCATGCACACCCCAGAAGCTCCAGAAAGGGTTATTCAGGAACAGGTTAGATAATGAGAGAATGCGACACCCATCTACCACCACAGTTGTTAACACCAACCTCATGAAACCATTACATAATTAGATTGCCATTTCTGACTTCAAGTGTTTTAAAATCTCAGCAATCAGCCCATAAATTTTCTCTGGCCTATCAAAAAAAACCAACCACCCAAAAAACCGCAGCCAAAAGCAAACAACCCAGCCACTTAATATTGAATTCAATATCAAACACAAATTACTAAGCACTACAAAGCTGAAAAAGGTTTTGAAGCACATGTGAGTACAATGCTGTATAAACGTTACTAAGCATAGGCAAAATGACTTGGAAAAGTTGCCTTGAGTTTTCACCCACAAGCTCACATTCTAAAGTGAACCCTTCCTGTCATTTGACTGTGGGTTGCATTTTAGAATATGTCTTTTTTACCTCTCTATTTAATGTGAGAGATATCAAAATGCTTTTGACAAGACATATCAAAATGCCACCCACAATATAAAACACAATGAAAGGCGAAGTGCCTTAACAGCTCTAAATCTGGAGTATCTTCTCTCCACATAAACAACTGTAAATGAGATCACAGGTTACGGGAGACACCTGGCAACACAGTAAACCTTGAAAAACTTTTCTCAGTTTCACTCAGTACCCTTTACTATCCCTTAGTAGCAATAATATTTTTTTTTTGTTTAATAGCCTTAACAGTAAAATAAATAAAATATTCACAGTATGAATACATTGATTTTTTAAATACTTCTTGCTTTATCACTGCTTGGTGGCTGGGGAGTTCTCCCTAAGTAGATGTATTGTATTACAAGTTCTTGTGGGCAATTATGTGACTGTATTACATAACAGCATTTTTTTTCCCTAGAAATAAGGCTACTGCTAACATTTCACTGTACAATTTTTATTTTTAGATTTCGTTGCAGATATTTTCTAGATTACTTTAGGTTAATTTCAAACCAGTAACAAACCTACCAATAAATCTGATCACACCATTTTAGATGTAATAGTTGCTGAACCAGAATTTCACTTCAGTCCTATAAACATTCTGTATTTTACATTATATTAGGCACTACTTCAAATGCTGGCAACATGCCCAGTACTGGACAAAATAAGATACTAATGCTCAGGAAAAAAAATACTAGCAGCTACAAATCAGAGTATTAAACTAATGTGCCAGTGCAGTCCCATTAAACAGCTTGCAATTTAGCTTCAGATGGCGCTGGAGCAATTTACAACAGTTGAGGAACTATTATTTATTTCCAAATCAAGTTGAAAATAAAAACCTCAAAAATAAAGTTAATGACTTGACTAAGTGCTAGATCTTGCACTTCTTTTTCTTAGGAATAATCTAACTATAGCCAACAGGACTACTTGTACGAGTAAGGGCTCTGTACGCTTTTCAGAAACAGGCCTTGTATTATTGTCCTGTCGTAAAAGAGTTTTATAAAAGCGTGACAGTCCTTGAACGTCAGTGTTAAGTAATCTAATGACGATACCATGCATTAATCTAGCTAGCAATGAATTATTATTTGAATACTAAACTATTATGTTTTCAAAATAGCCTGATGGGATAACCAATCTGATTATGATTACGATTATACAAATGTGTGGGGTTTTTTTAGAATGCAGAGGCATTTTTATTGTATGGACTAACTTCAATTTTTTAATTGCTAGCTTGTAGTTTTTTGCACATATGTTTGTGATTCATCATATAAATGAACGTGCTAGCAACACAATGAGGTCCTGTCTAAGTCTACTCAATAGTTGCACACTGTAACAGCTGTCACTATAAGCCATCAGGGAAAGTCACTAGAGTCAGGCTTTGCCTGCGTTCATTTAGTTTCAGGTCAAGATAAATGGCACGGCCTGCAAATTTCTTTAAGTGCATTAACTATAAATGATGGTTTGCTCGGCTGTGGACCAGACCTTACACTGCAGGTAGCCGAAGTCCTCCCCACTCCGCCAAGATATTTAACAAAACCAGTGAATTAACAAAACCATTAAACTGCGATTAATAGATACAGAAAGCTGCAATTTCAAAGCAGTGTTATCTAACCCTTCGAAGTTGATCATGCTTCTGTCAGGGATGATGAAAAGAAACCTGAAACATTAAAACATGCATTCAAATCCCCAGTATAAACACCACTGTAGGCTCTTCGGTCTTTATATTTCCATCTAAAGCCATAATTCTTGACACCAAGAGCTCATAGTCTAGGTTGGCACAGCAGGATGAACCAAGCCTTCGGTCTCAAGCTTTGTAAAGTGTACTAAAACACTAAACTTGAAGGACTTCAGTGTTTGAGTCTTTTGGGAACTATCACACAAACACCATAAAACCAACACACAAAAAAGATGTAAATAAGCTAAGAGATCCCCTCTAAGAGATTAAGTCTCTTTTGAATTCTGAGCCAAGTACCTACTGATACCAAAGGAGTCATGTCAACAGAGAATTTGGTCCAGTCACTGCACTCAAAAATCATCAGAGATTTTATGTTCCTCAGGAAACTTCTCTTCTAACTGGAGGTAACATGGCACTCCACCAACAAACCACACTTGCATTTCCACTAGGGGCTGCAGTTAAATCCAAACTCCTCTGATAAGGTCCCAAAGTCTCTTAAGCCAAACAGTCTGTATAAGAAGTCATGTGCCTTTGCTTGCTCAGAAACTAACAGTTCTGTTAACAGAAAGTTAGAGATTTTTAGAAAAAATGTGTTGTACATACACATTTGATTTTTCTGATGAAGTTTAAAGCTTTTTATTCAGCTGTTTTTTTTCAAGGAAAGAGCAAACTAAGTATTTTTCAGATGACAGAATATTTCTTCTTATCCACTCCAAATTAAAATCAGACTTGAGGGACTCATTAAAAACAGTCATAAACCTGTGTGGGAGATTTCTTCTTTTATCCCCAAAAGTGAATACGCTAAGAACGCTATGAGTCATGACAATGGTAATATTGTCCCAAGAAACAGCAGCAGAACCAAAAAAAGGGGACAATAAGCCTCAATCTTTTGGCCATGCTCTTTTGTTCTATGTTTAGTTGATGTAAAGTATTAGATGCAGCCAACTGGATGTTCAAATAGTTGATGAAAGCTTTTTTTTCATTAAATCAACCCAAGGGCTTTTGCCACTGGCTTTTACAGAGAAGCACGTTCTCCATTGTGAATGAAGCAGAAGAGGATAACGTTCTAGTAGCTCCCAATTTAGCAACTGCAGTTGCAGTAAGGTTTTAAAAATTTATTTGCCAAATATCATGGGCAGGGCTGCCAAACTACACTAAAGGAGAAACAAGTTTTGAACTAACAGAAGAGATGATGACATAACCTTCTTCATAAAAAGTTGTGAAAGATTCTTGAACAAGCATACCTGGTCTAGTAAATAACTCAGCTTGGATGCTGAAAATGAACTGGAGGCATAAAAAAAAGCCCCAAACCCTCTTCAGTTTTAATGAGCTCAAAAGCAATCCAACTGTATCTATTTATATAGCACCTGGACCAGCTTCTATAGTACAGTTCTGTCTGGTTTTAATCTCCTAATATGAAATATAGATAGGAAAATTATATTTGAGCAGTGGTTCTTTTGGCAAACATTAACTAAAATTAATTAAACTTTTGATGATATTCCTTCTCCTTTCCTTATTCTTTGTTTGTCCACTTCTATGTAATCAGGCGCTATAATTTGATGATCCTTTGTGAATGTGTGAATGAATGGTGGAGTACAAACTCTGTCTAGATTATTAGGAGCTGATGACTCTGTCCCTTTCAAATGGAAAGATAAACTGTTCTAGATATGCTGTGAAGTTACAGACTAGAACTCTGAATGGTGAGGTCTGAATTCTGTCTGGACAAACAGTTCATAATTTCTAGAGATTAACAGAACCATTATCAATCCAATTTATTTTCTTTTCATGTCTGCAGCTTAAAAATTGGATTCTGAAGAAACTTCAAAGATAGCAAAGGCATAACTACAGCTTCAGGACAGGAAGGGATCACTTAAATCACAGAGTCAGCGGGCTCAGACATGTGCAGCATCCACACATCATGGGTTATTTAAAGAGTGATATGAAACAGCTATCAGAGGTAGTTTACTTTGAATATGTTTGCATAAAGCCCTTGATCTGATGAAATGTGACCAATATTTTTAGGTGGAGCTGCTTGTAAAAGCAGCTTTCCAGGCATTATTCAAACATAAGCTTTTCCATTACTGTATATCTTCCATATCCATACGTACCTCTGTTACTGCACTAGAGATTCTTGGTATTAAACTCTCAGTTTAACATAGTATTTTGAACTATTATAGAGAATATATATAAATTTAAAAAGAGCTTAGTTCACAAAACAGAACTGCCCATTGCTACAATCTTAGGCTACATCATTCATGTATGGCACACACAGTTCATCGCTCTCTACAGCCACCTGAAACGAGGTTGTAGTTTGGAGGGTGTCGGTCTCTTCTCCCAAGTAACAAGCGACAGGACAAGAGGGAATGGCCTCAAGTTGTGTCAGGGGAGGTTTAGGTTTAGGTAGGATATTAGGAAAAACTTCTTCACGGAAAGAGTAATGAGGCATTGGAACAGACTGCCCAGAGAGGTGGTTGAATCGCCGTCCCTGGAGACATTCAAAAAATGTGTAGACGTGGCACTCCAGGACATGATCTAGCAGGCATGGTGGTGTTAGGTTGACGGTTGGACTTGATGATCTCGGAGGTCCTTTCCAACCTTAGTGATTCTATGATTCTATGACTTCAGTGCCTGAGCTTACTATAGCATCAATGGAGAGAAGATGGCATACCCAGCGGTCAGTGCAGTATAACTGAGTTAGTTGCATAAACTTAGACAGTATCAAGGTCATTCTACTCCTTTTTCATAAAGCAAAAATGCAATATATTTCCACATGTGGTTATTTATTTAAAAAAAAACAACTCAGTTTTGTTGGAACACATGAGAAGAAGTACTTGTTTAATGCATTCAGCCCAAGGAAGATACTTTTTATGTTGAATAAAAAAAGCACTAAAAAGGAACTGTCTCTTTTTTTTTAGAAATTACTTCCATTCTGCTATCATCCTTAAAGCAAAGTATTCATTTAATTGCTTTGCTAAATAGTGCCTTAAATACGCATGTTGTAAAATTATGAGAAGTATGAAACACCAAAACTCTATTAATTAAACTGTGTAGAGCGATAAAGCTGTTTTATATTGAAGTATCCAAATTGTTTTCTTGAAACTATAGGCATTGCAGCCAAAAAAATACTTACTGATTGCAGAGTCATAGGAGGTTGAATTGTGTTCATCTCGGATAAGAGGAAATGGTGACAGGTAAGCATGTGTACAGTTCTTAGAAGGTGACTGGTTAGCTAAAAGTGAAAGAAAGCTAAAGATTAATATTTTACTACCTTAAAGATAAAATATTTTAAGCCTGTTCTTCAAACGGGCAAACTGAGTTTCGAAGGTCAAGATTCCAGGTTTTTTCCCAGACAATAGCTTACAGTGGATTTGGTTGCGCAAGAGATACCAGCTTTGTTATACAGCCAGGGATAGTCCTTAAAGGGCAACACAGATTTGTACTATGGGAACAGTAAAGCAGCCTTCCTGAAGGCACACTGCAATTTATATGCAATGCATACGTATGCTTTTATATGCACATGTACCTTTTTCTGCTGAGGATTAATTACATCCATCTCATTATTGCATATCCCACAGAAAAAAGAACCCAAAACAAACTAACAAAAACCCCAGGAAATTACTTTTTCTCTTGTGAAAGAACAATGAAAACTATCAAGCATCTTCAAAAAGTTTACAGTCTCAACAAATATGAGTTTACTCTATGGAATCAATATCCCCAGAGAAGGGTTATTTCACCTTTTATATTAAATGCTTACAAAAACATCAGCTTCTTCCTTGCAAAAGATAAAGGCTGACTATAGCTTAAACCACATTTAAATTTCAGATTCCTGACCACAGAATTCTCCAGATAAATAAGGGGAAATCAGCTACAGTGAATATTACATTGGCCACCTAAGACCAAGCAATATATTTAGCAAAATATGAATTATTGAAGTCAAATTTGTATGATGACACCTGCATTTCACAAGGATTGTGGAAATCTTGCAATAAGGAGAGGGAGCTCTGTACCGCAGAGATAGGGTCAAAGACAGGAGAAGTTGTTTTGCTTGACTTCTTCTTCATGGGAGATTTTGGTTGTAAAATACTATCTGATCTTCCAGAATCCTGGCATGTAGTGAACAAAAGCAAAGGATCATCTGTGAATTTAGTAGAGGAATTCTTCTGGAGATGATGTGTCCTACACCATTTTCACGGTGGAATTGCACATACCCTCCTTAACTCACTTGTAGAACTAGTTGGAGAAACTCTCCAAGCAAAAATTCATGGACTATGCTAACCACTAAGCTCTTTTTTCCTACGTTACAGAAATAAACAGTCTGCTTAACAGTAAGTGGCAAGAGACTGTCCTGATAAGAATGGACTCAGGTTAGCAGGGCAGCTACAACACTCGCAGTGTACGCTGACAGTTGAACACATATGATTTGGTCCTGGCGTTTCCTTTAGTACAGATTAGAAAAATGTTTGTCAAGACTTTATTTTAGGGTAGCTGAAGAACCTGATCACTAAAGAAGCAATATAAAATCCAGTGATTCATAAGACAGAAAAAAGAAACAAAACCCACAATAATTTTGAGAACAAACTACTGTAGAGAAGGTAAAAGGAAAAAAGTTACTTACTATACCAGAAATTCCACATGCTGGCATTATTCTCTCCTACATTTCCACTAAACCAGCACCTCCAGAAGAAACCTTCATGATGGAAAGTGGCCTTCTCCCCCTGTGACGGGAAAAAAAAAAAAAGACATCATTACCATACAATTTTTAAATGGTTGAAAGAATCAATTTCAACTGAAATTAGATGTTGAGGTAAAAAACACCACCATCATAATGAAACACAGTCTGTCTGAATATAGGTTAGACTGAACTTATCTAAACAGTTATACTTCCTTTGAAAGAATGTCATATTGCAAAAGTAGTAACATAAAAGACAAATTCATTTTAGAATTGCTAGAACTGGTTATAAGAGGTTTTGAAGCAGGTTTGTAAGACTCCAGAACGTCAAAATTAGTATATTCAAAAGTTCATACAGAAGTAAGTTATTGCAAAATAAACACATCCAAGAAATGTACAGATATAATTCTCATTATAAATAAAAATGTCCATACTAACCCCAGCATCTCCAGGTGCTTTTGAACACCTTCCTATTTCTGTAGCCAGAAGCCAATAATCAGTTCCAAATGCCACCAAAAAAAGCAAAACTCCCAGAGCTGCAAAGAACCCTCCAAAAAATATCCCCACACTCAGTTTCATTATCAAAGTTATGCTAAAAAAAAAAAATAAAGGGTAATTACTTTTTGAATTCCTTAAGAAGAAGCAGTAAAATAAACAAAATTTATGGGAAAGTGACTAAAAAGTTGTTTGGAGAATACAGCTCTGTGAAGAAGTTTCTCTTCATTTGACTTTCTGCCTGTGTTTCCCAATGCCTGTGAGTTGATTTGTGTCTCCTAATTTGTGTTCCATGTGGCTGACTCAAGCCTGACAGATGAAAAGGACCTTCTATTTTAGGACACTGATGGCAGAGCTTCATTCTGTTTCTCCGTCTGGGCGAGGCAAGTCAGAAATAGCTGACCTTCCACTAACTAATCAGGGATTGACTTGAAATATTATTGCAGCTGGCGCATCAACATCAGTGGAGATGGCGATGGAGTTGCAATGGCTCTATCCGTCCATGTGGACTGCGTTACAGGGCACACAGTAGCAACAAAGACTTCAGGTTCAAGCTTGGTGGTGAATGTTTCCTTGGCTGCTAACACACGCAACACTTCAGAAGTTGCTGTAATTCATGTTAGTAAACAAAGGCTGAGATTTTTTTAATGACTTTTAAAACACAGTAGCCAAATTGCAGAGACACTGTCCTGCACAACATCCTTGTCTCTAGACTGGAGAGGGATGGATTTGATGGATGGACCACTTGTTGGGCAAGGTACTGGCTAGATGGCTGCACTCAAAGAGTTGGGGTCAACAGCTCCATGTTCAAGTGGACATTGGTGACGAGTGATGTTCCTCAGGGGTCGGTACTGGGACTGGCACTGTTTAACATCTTTGTTGGTGAGATGGACAGTGGGATCAAGTGCACTCCCAGGAATTTTGCTGATGACACCAAGCTGTGTGGCATGGTCGACACACTGGAGGGAAGGGATGCTATGCAGAGGGATCACATGAAATTCAACAAGGCCAAGTGCAAGGTCCTGCACGTGGGGCGGCACAAATCCCAAGCACAGCTACAGACTGGGTGGAGAATGGGTTGAGAGCAGCCCTGAGAAGAAGAACTTGGGGGTGCAGTTTGATGAAAAACTTGACATGAGCCAGCAGTGTGCGCTGAGAGCCCAGAAAGCCAACTGTGTCCTGGGCTGCATCAAAAATACCACTGCCAGCAGGTCGAGGAAGGTGATTCTCCCCCTCTACTCCGTCCTTGTGAGACCTCACCTGGAGCACTGCATCCAGCTCTGGAATCCTCAGTAGAGGAAAGACATGGAGCTGCTGGAGCAAGTCCAGAGCAGGGCCACAAAGTTGATCAGAGGGATGGAGCACCTCTCCTATGAGGACAGGCTGAGGGAGTCGGGCTTGTTCAGCCTGGAGAAGAGAAGGCTACGGGGAGATCTAATCATGACCTTCCAATACCTAAAGGGGACCTACAGGAAAGCTGGCAAGGGACTGTTTATCAGGGAGTGCAGTGACAGGACAAGGGGTAATGGCTTTAAACTAAAAGAGGGGAGATTTAGATTAGATGTTAGGAAGAAATTCTTCCTTGTGAGGGTGGTGAGGCACTGGAACAGGTTGCTCAGAGAAGGTGTGGAGACCCTGGAAGTGTTCAAGGCCAGGATGAATGGGGCTTTGGGCTATCTGGTCTAGTGGAGGGTGTCCCTGCCTATGGCAGGGAGGTTGGAACTAGGTGATCCTTGTGGGCCCTTTGAACCCTATTCATTCTGTGATTCTATGAAAAATCCTAACTTTTATTACAAATTCTATTAGCTTCAAAATCTACATCTTACCCTTGAATTAACATCTTTAACACCACTAAACCAAGAATTTATTTGCTTTATTTATTCAGACGCATTTTATTTGCATATATCACCAATGCATGCAATTAAAAATTTCTCCCAGCGCTTGATAAAGAAACTTCAATCTTTTTTAAGAAGAGGACACTTTCCCATACGTGTGCTTTGGCCATTTTGGAAAAGGATGAGGCAACACATTTAAACTCCAAGGACTCACTACACAAAAAAAAAGACTTTTCCACAATTTCTTTTCATGCCAAGCAGGCCTCCCCAAGCAACTCTAGTGGATTACAGGGCATGCTCCTGTAGAGATTTGCTGAGTTTATACTATGCACCAGATTCTGCAGTCCTTACCTAAAAACATTTCATTGGCATTATCTATCACCAGAGTAGAAAACTTTCCACTGACATCCCAAGCTGGGAAGTGCCGGGATCAAGAGAAGGATGAAGTCAGTTTACTCCGGAAAACTTTGTCACAAAATTCTACTGCAACAGATTTAGGTCTCCAAAGAGATCCTACTTCCAATATCTCAGTATCTGTTTGGACAGTGCAGCAGTGTGCTGAAGGAGAGCCAGAAAAGACTGTTTCTACCACCTCTCCTCATTTCCAGACAAATGAACCAGAGATGTGTCCTGAGTGTTTTTCTAACACTCCGTTATCTGCTTAATGCCATATTCATATTTGTAACAGGTCATATATTATTCAGCCTGATACTACAATAACTTCATACACAAGCACATCTGACATTCTGTGGCCTTTTTGCACTGCACAGCTTCAGTGTATGCAGAGAAGCAAAGGAATTTTCAGTCGGATTCTCTTTGCCGTATTTGCTGTCTCTGACAGCCACTGATGCACTTCACTTTGCTACAACAGAAAGTGATGTTTGGAAAACAAAGACTTTGGAAAGTGATGTCTTATAGTTCTTTAAAAGAAAAAAAAATCTTCAGGAAAAAAAACATAGAATGTGATATAAAAGAAAACACGGCATATTTTAGAAAAGAATTACTTGGAGGTTAGAATAACACTTTAACATTTGGTCAGCCTTGAAGTGGTTAGGCAGGTGGATTAGATGATCACTGCAGGTCCCTACCAACTGAAACTATTCCATTCCATTCCATTCCATCCAAAATAGTGACAAAAAGGGAAGGGAAGGGAAGGGAAGGGAAGGGAAGGCAAGGCAAGGCAAGGCAAGGCAAGGCAAGGCAAGGCAAGGCAAGGCAAGGCAAG
>VWZZ01001635.1:106983-123624 GCA_013399095.1 Psophia crepitans | reverse complement strand
TTCCCTTTCCCTTTCCCTTTCCCTTTCCTTTTTTTCTTTTTCCCTTCACTGACTAAAAGGGGGCCTGGCATAACTAGTTTGAGATATGACCACTTTAATCTTAATACTACAGTAAATCAGGCCACAAATCACACAATCACCAAATGATTGAGTTTGGAAGGGATCTCTGGACGTCACCTTACCCAACTCCCCTGCTCAAGCAGGACTGCCTAGAGCTGGTTGCCCACGACCACATCCAGGTGGCTTTTGAGTATGTCTAAGGCTGGAGACTCCAGAACCTCCCTGGGCAACCCATGCCAGTGCTGGGTCACCCTCACAGTAAAAAAAGCGTTTCCTGATGTTCAGAGGGACCCTCCTCTGTTTCAGGTTGTGTCCACTGCCTCTGGTCCTGTCACTGGGCACCACTGAAAACAGCCTGGCTCTGTCCAATTTACACCCTCCTTTCAGGTATTTAGATACATTTAAAATATCCCCCTGAGCCTTCTCTTCTCCAGGCTTCTCCTCCCCCTCTACTTTGCCCTGGTGAGGCCACATCTGGAGTCCTGTATCCACTTCTGGGCACCCCCGTTCAAGAAAATCAGGGAACTACTGGAGAGAGTCCAGCAAAGGGCTACAAAGATGGTGAAGGGACTTAACATCCCTCTTATGAGGAAAGGCTGAGAGAGCTGGGGCTGTTCAGCCTGGAGAAGAGAAGACTCACAGGGGATCTCATCAATGCTTATAAATACCTGAAGGCTGGATGTCCAGAGGAAGGGGTCAGACTCTTCTCAGTGGTGCCCAGTGACAGCACAAGGGGCAACGGGAACAAACTGGAACATGGGAAGTTCCATCTCAATATGAGGAAAACCTTCTTCACTTTGAGGGTGACCAAGCACTAGAACAGGCTGCCCAGACAGGATGTGGAGTCTCCTTCTTCA
The DNA here is from genome assembly GCA_013399095.1 of Psophia crepitans. NCBI lineage: Eukaryota > Metazoa > Chordata > Aves > Gruiformes > Psophiidae > Psophia > Psophia crepitans. The sequence goes on along the minus strand of VWZZ01001635.1, from coordinate 122,707 downwards.
TATCTTGGAGATATTCGAAACCCACCTGGATGCAATCCTGTGCAGCCTGCTCTGGGTGATACTGCTGTAACAGGGGGGTTGGACTAGACAATCTCCAGAGATCCCTTCCATCCCCTACCAATCTGAGATTCTGTTATTGTGAGTGGATCACCCTGTTTCTTATATTCCATTCTGCATTTTATCTTACAGTAAATCTACAATGGATAAAATAGGTAATTTTTTTTTTTATCCAATATGGGAAGGCGTGATGTGTTTCAATTAAGACATAACACTGATTCGGGGTGTGATGAATCCATGTCCCTGCAAGTTGGGCAAGGTAACTAGAACCATCAGATGTACAAGAAGGTGCATCTCAGTTCCTCATATCCTTAGTGAGTGCTCTAAACTTTTCTTACAATTATAGGAGAGACAGGCCAGGTTAATCAAGCACCACAGAGCCATTTGCTCATCCCTCCCCGTCAGTGGGATGGGGAGAATGGAAAAAAACTCATGGGTTGAGACAAAGACAAATTAATAGGATAACAAAGGATGATAATGATGACGATTAAAAAAAATTGGTTTTCATATATATATAAGTAAAACAAGTGATGCACAAATGCAATTGCTCACCACATGTTCAAAAAAACCCCAGGCGCAGGCTTTTTCCGAGCACTAATCCCACCTCCCAGCAGCTTCCCCAGTTCTGTCCGGAGCATGAGGTTCCATGGTGGGGAATGTCCCTCTGGCCAGCCTGGGCCAGCTGCCCTGGCTGTGCTCTCCCAGCTCCGTGTGCGCCTGGCAGGGCCTGGGAAGCTGAAAAGTCCTTGACTTGGTGTTGACACTACAACTGCCCAGCAACAACTGAAACCATAAGTGTGTTACCACCATGGTTCTCACACTGAATCCAAAGCACAGCGCTGTACCAGCTACTGGGAAGAAAATAAATTTTATCCCAGCCAAGCCCAGGACAACCATTAATGTTTCCTGCAGTGCTTTAAAGGAATGACTCACTCCATGTACAGAAATGGAGTACATACTCACAGAAATGTATAAGTTGCCTAATTTTAGAAGGTGTTCCAGGCAGTTTCCCATGGAAATAATTATGTGCCTGCACCCCAGAAATAGTCAGAAATAAAGAGTTGCGCCTTTCTTCATCATTTTTATTGCTGTCTTACATGGGTCCTTCCAGAGCAGGAAGCTATCATGAATCTCACTCTGAGGCAGTACCTCCTTCCATCTACTGCACAGACACTTTTTGGTATGTACTTCTGGATTTTATTCAGGAAGCCTGGGGAACTAGCCCCCAGTCCTTTCTGTACACTCCCACCTTACACAGAGCTCCTGAGGTTAAAAAACAATAAAATCATAGGCTGTGTGTATGTGAAATAAGGGTACTGTAGTACAACAGGAAACTGACTGGAGTCAACAGGAGTCATCCAGGCCACCATCTGCTCCAGAGCAGGATCAATAATATCTAAACCATTCCTGTCGTTATTTATTTTCTCTGTTAAACATTAATTGAAGGAAACATTGATAGCTACATGGTCATAGTTATGCTGCCATGCAAAACTCCAGAAGGGAAGAACTAGACCCAAAGCCTGAAATAATTCCTTCCTTTCATAAATGCTTTCTAAGTCACTCTGTTATGCCCACCAGCACTTACAGCTTTGAGGGTGGTGTCAATCAAAGGTTTCTTTCCACATTCCTTAAATCTGCAGATCTTTTCAGAGATTACACTTTAAATATCTTTAAGATTAACAGTGGTTTCCAAACTCAAACTCATTTACAGTACCTCTTAAAATGTTCTGGACCACTGGATTGTAACTTTTCCTACTGGGCTCAATTTGTATATGAAAAGTTGAAATGACTGTTGAATGTTACCCTAATGATCTGAAGCGGTAAACCAGAATGAAATAAGTCATTGTTAGATTGACTAAATTTGATGACAAATTGTACACTTGGGGGTCCTGACCTTACCTATTTGTAATGCAGGAATCCAAAAATATGTTCCATTTACTGCAATAAATTGCTGTCGTTGTCTTAGATCTGCCTTACAGATGTATTTTACAAACTTTATTTAAAGAATTTATATGGTTTAAAATTTTCTCCCCTGTTGAAGGTAGGAAAGGATCTTTTTTTTTTTCAAAACTTTGTTACATTTCCAATGACTTCCATCAGTGCTTTCACTTTGTCATGGCTTGGAGCCGGCACAGCCCCAGACCTGGCTGAGGAAGGGCAGCTGCAGGCTGCCTCAAACCCTTGCTTGGCAGGGGTTGCAATCAAAGTTTGGTTGGGGTTTGTTTGGTTGGTTGGTTTTTTTAACCCTCTCCATGCATTCAATACTGCATTAGTATTCAGACCAAATAACTGATAGAAAGTAATAAAGCTTTCCTGCTTTTCTACTTCAGGTTCCTCTATTTCTTATCAAAAGATGGAGTTTGCTTTTTGGGCCACAGTTATTTACTAGGACTACAAATCACTGACTGACACAACAGAGAGATGGACCCCCTAAGCATGCATCATGGTTTGGTTCTAGCTGTGCCTTTACACTTAGAATATTTATATATCATGAAAGCTGAGTACTCAGACTGTGTTGTGTCAGTAGTCCGAGAAATTTTCCTGGCCCAAGCCTTATCCATAAAAACACTAATTTTGATTCTCCCTCTTCTTCCACGTCATGGAAAAAGGGTTAGAAATGAGAGGAGCATCTAGACATACCCTTTCTTCAGGGAAGATTATCCATTCATAAACACAGTCTGGAGACACATCAAACTATTCTGAATCCACATGCTGTTTGCTCTTTCTGAATATATATTGCTCTACTGGAATCATCCAGTAACAAGTCAAACACCTTACAGTAGCAACAAGTCAAATACCTTAAAGTAACATAAGTGTACTATATTGGTAGTATAAATTTAATCAGCCAGCTATGTAAATCTGCCTCCAAAGGTCTTAGATTGGTTCTATTTTCCTTAAGAATGTGATAAATGGTCTTCATAGTATTTCATTCCTTTGTTAGTCAATTCCTTTACTAGTCATACCATCACTTAATTTGGGAACCTTTATCTTAAGATTTATTTGGGAGGCTTTATCTTAAATTTTGTAATTGCAATGACAAGACATGAGTGGGAACCTCCGAGGTAGCAGGAACCATCTGCCTTCAGTTCAAAGGCAATAGACAGATTTGCCATGTTACTGTGTATTATGCAAGAGTAAACATGCAATAGGCACAACTCTTTAATAATCTAATCAAGTTTGCCACTACAAAAGCAGTAAGAGATCTGTTAAAGGAAGACACACCTATAAGTTTTCTCATTTATTTTTTTCTCTGTGAACAGTTTGCACGGACAATGTTATTGGAGGATCAAAAAGTTCAGTCATTCTCTGCTTTGGATGGAGATAGCTTCAAATAGACAAAACTAAGAAAGTTTTGTCAGGGAATTCAATATTCCCGTCTACAATATTTTGTCCCCATTATATTATATCATTTTGATCTTCAGAATCTGAGAAGAATGCAGAATTGCTAACTCTGGTTTCTGAGACTTATAGCAGACATCAACACCTACATAGAACCTCAAAAATTTCACTTTGACGCTTGTACTGTGACCATCTGCCTTATACCCCAGGAACTGTACCTAACCCTTCCAACATCTTTTAATCATCTACCTCTTCAGTGGTTTCCTCTGATAAATCATCAGGCCTTTTCCATTTCTTCTATCAGAGTTAAAACGACCAAGGGTAAAATTAGCGCAATATTGAGCAGACAATGTAGTGTCAAGTCCCATTATGGTCTAATATTTCAGTATCTTGTAACCATTTTGTCCATTTCAGAGGAATTGTGTGCAACTGCGATCTCCTTTAATGTTATACCCAGAATTTTAAAAATCTCACTGAGAGGATTTGTTATTCAAAGTGGCCTCAGAGAGCTAAATTAATAAGATGTATTGGTTAAGCCAACTATAAAATATCACAGCCACTGGGATATTAAGCAATCGAGTTATTCTGGAGACTGATAACATCTTTGTCCCTATGCATATGCTAGGCTCAGCTTTGCCTCCGTGTCTTATAAATAAGCTGTGTATCTAGAAATATGTCTTGCTTTCCAGTTTTAGGGTTCTTTTTGAGCTTAATTCTCCATAACCATAAGGCAAAACAAGATTCCCTTCTCCCCTTTTGTGACCCAAATCTGTTGAAGACCCTCAATCTCGTGGTATTTCTTCTGAAAACGTGAAGCTAGAACTGAAGTTATCTTGCCAGTTACTGATTGATCCATCTCAAATTTTATCAAATGGTGCAAGCTTCTAAAATTTGTCACCATTTTTCAAAAGCTTCTTTTTACTTATAATTAAAAACAAGTTAAACCATCTGCTGTTCATTGTGCATTTTTAAAAAAGTATTTAAAACTGCATCCCTGTCATTGATCCCTGGCCTAGCAACATAAAGGTACTTTCCTTTACGTCCCCTCTGCCTCCAACATAAAGGTATTTCGCACGTGACAATCACTTCCACCCGTGCATCTCGGAGATTTACAAATGCCCTTTCACTTCCTTCGGTGCAAATATGACATAACCCAATGGCCACCCACAATTCCGGCTATCCCTGGCTTCCCAGGAAGGCAGCAGAGCAGCATACGCGCCAAGCAGAGAGCGGGATGCCCTTCTTCCCTAGCGCAGTGCCACAACCGCCAGCCACGTAACTAGGCAGGAAACCGCTTCACCATCAGAAACACTTGGTGAAGGCACCGGGCTGAGCCCCATGAGAGGGCCCAGCAGCAGCGGTGGGACGCCGTCACTTCTCCCTGGGAAGGAGGCAGGCTCAGAGGAGCACTGGTTCAAAAGTCATCTTTCTATTGCGAGGGAGAGTGCGGGGAACTCGTTATCAGGCTCCTAGAGTGTATTTCTGCCTCCGAAGCCCCTTCACCCTACCCAGCTCCTCCTGCTTTCCGCAGAGCCACAGGCTGAGGAGAGGGGTTGCAAAACTCTCCAAGTACAAACAGGCTGGAAGAGCAAAGTCCTACAGGTGCGCGTGAGGGGGGCAGGCAGGGCTCCCCACGGCCTCCTGGACCTGCAGGGATCCTCATTCATCCTTCCTCTCGCCTGAAAAAGAAGAAACACGAAGAATACGCTCGTCAACACAAACAAAACACCAGCCTTCCTCTCCTCTCCTCACCCCTCCGCTTCCATGTTTCCGCCGCCGCGCCGCCGGCACCGCGCATGCCCAGTGCCCCCGCCGCCGCGCATCCGGCCGCTACGAGGTGCGGGTCGCCCGCCGCTGCTGGCCGGATGGAGGAGGAGGATGAGGATGGAGGCCGGGCAGCTGCGGGGAGTGCAACGGCGGCGTCCGGCCGTTTCGTGCGGTGCCTTTACGCGGTGGGCTTCCTGGTAAGCGGGGAGGCGGGGGCAGGCGGCCATGGTGCCCTTCCGGCGCGGCCTGAGGCAGGCGGCTGTGCCTGAGAAGGGGAATCCTCCTGCCCCGCACGACCTGCAGCCCGGCTCCGCGGCAGCTGTTGGAGGGGCCGCCCTGGAGGCGGGGGAGACACGCACGGACGGCGACGGCTCTGGGGCCAGGACGTTCCCCCCAGGGTTGTCAGGAGATGCTGCAAAGCCCGGAGTGGTGCAGACGACCCCCCGCTTCCAAAACAAGTACAAATTTGCGCTGTGAAAAGTCGGTATGTTTTGTTGCCTGCCTGTAGGCTGGGCACTAGAAGCAGTCTGGTTAGTTTGGGCCCTGGAGCCAGCATTCCGGGGAAGGGTGCCTTAGAAGAAGCTTTGCTTCATTGCTCGCTTTTGAACACTGACGTTCTCCAGCCCCGTCCTGCCGTGCTGGCACCATGCTGGAGCGCACACTGCAGTCAACCAGTGAGTCAGTGCGTAGACAGTGGCGAAATACTGTAATAAAGAGCTGTTGACTGTGATGTAACCTTCCTGTGACCAAGCAAATACACTGTCGTTATCATTTGGCAGAAGAAATTACAGGTGAAATGAGAAAGTTAACTACCCATCTAAGATAGTGGTTAATGGGTTTTGCTCTACCTGCGTGTCTATGACAGGTCCAGTCCTGGCAGGGTATATTCTGAGGCTTGTTCTTTCTCATATCTATGTCCATGACCTGGATGAGGCCATTGAGCCTCTCTTCAGGTTAGCAGGTGACACCTAAAATGGTGTTATTGAAGATGTTCGTAAGTCCTGTGCTCTGTTTGCTCGTACTGATGTATTGAGTCCCGCTTTGTGAATCTCAGTTTCAGCCATCAAAAGATACTTAATGGCTGACTGTGGGAATATACTTGGTGATGCACGTTGTTATTCAGGCTTTGGGCTAGTCTAGTTCAGCTCAAGCAGTCACTGATAAAAGGTGATCTTGCTCCAGCAGACCTCCTGTAAGGTTCTGCTCTGATGTAGGACACTGCATGCTGTGCCAGACAGTAGTAGTGAAAGAACTACTGGGGCAGCGTGATTAGCTTAACAAAAGATAAAAAAAATCAAAAGGAGCGAGTAGGAGATCCTTGTACTGTTCAGGATGGGCTGCGTCCTTTGCCCTCCTCTCACAAAACGTTTTTCGCTTGTGCTTTGCTTTTTTTCTTTTTTTTTTCATGTGTCTGTCTTTTCAATACATTTCTTAAGTTGTACACAAAGGCAGTCTGCAGGTAGGTTTAGATCTACCATAGCTTCTTCCCCATAACGGTTGAGACTTAAAATACTCTAGATTCTCCAAATATACTCTCTTTGTATAAGTAAAAAGTATTTTTAGGTAATTGAAATTACAGTCCACTTTGAATTTGAAATACTGGTACCAAGTACTTTTCTCGTTAAACAGATAAAGTTAAACATTAAATATTCCTTTTATATATTAAAATATATATATCTTCAGAATGATTGTATGTGGAAAGGGAAAGGGCATTGCTGTTTTCATAGTTTTAACTCTTCTGTGAGGAAATCCTTTATCTTTCAGTTTATGTGGTTTTGTAATTTTTTACATACTGGATGCGTTGTAGAGGTTACAACATACCACATTGGCGATGAAAATTTGTCTTTTAATCTTGTATTTATATGGAAATTTTTTTTTCCAAATATTGACTTTTACTAAGCCAGGTTGCCGTCATCTTTGTAAAACTTTTCCTGCCTTCTTTTCAGGATTTATTTGGTGTGAGCATGGTTGTTCCTTTAATGAACCTTCATATCAAATCTCTAGGAGCAAGTCATACAGTTGCTGGAATAATAGGTGAGTTTGCAGTACTCAACTGATCTACCAAAGAATAAGGTAATGTGAACTGGATTATGCTTTACTGCAAATTGGACGTTGTGACATAATTCTTCCTTGCTAATAGCAAAACAAGAAGTAAGGCCAATTTCCAAGTAAAACTGTAAGGACAGCCATACTGTGTTAAACCCAAAGACCTGTCCAAACAAACGTGCGTACACACAGTAGCCAAAAGCAGGTGCTTGGGAAAGAGCGTTCTTGGAAAGAACAAGGGATTCGTGCAGTGATACTTGTAGAGATGCTTTTCCAGCATGCAAGAATTCACAGCTCAGCAACTTTGGGAGCCAGAGGTGTTGCTTTCAGTTTTATTGTTGTTTACAGGCTTTGCAGACAGTACATCTGCAGCTGGTTCTCCTGAGCTTTCCAAAGCTCATGATTACTCCCAGTTTGATTAAATACCTTGTGGTTGTCTTTTGGCAAAATATTTATCATTTTTAAGGCATGTTTATAAGTAAATTCCAAAGGTTTGGAATTTTATCTTTAAAATGAAGTGCTAAGATGAAGTTCTGTGGTTCTAAAGTTCCTATATCTTATGGTAGTGTTTATGGTTTGTAATGATACAATTATGATACTCTTTGTAGCTCTGTGTGGTTTACATGGGCTCTGTTATTCAGGTTTTTTATTACCTTGGTTTCTTATTTTGGATAAAATTTTGGATGAAATATACCACTTTTCATGAAATAATTCTAATTCTGCGCTGAATTTTCAAGAGTATTATTGTAAGCAGCAATTAATCAAAAATATGTTTTCATTTCAACAGTCTGCTTTGATTTTTAACTTTAAAAGAAACTGGGTTTTGAGGTGTATTCTTATGAACTGAAGAGCCTGGCAGATGTTTCTCTCTGCTTTTTCTCTTCTGTTACTAACTGCAGCTAAACTCTTAGCCTCCAAAATGGTAGTGTCTGTGGTTTTGTCAGGGCTTCTGTGGTGACTTGTAACATGTTGAAGTGCCAACGGTAAAGTAGTTAGTGCCTCCCAGTAATGAAATTCTCTCATGATTCTGAGAAAGCAGTTATAAATGCCAATGTTTAGTACATCATACAAAGCAATGTCATTCTTCATTACATAGTTCTACAAGTTTTTACCAGAAACTGTTTTCTTGGTTATTGTGCTAAACTCCACCCGTAAGTTTGTCCTGCTCCCTCTTCCTGTTCTGCTGCTAAATTATTACCAGAGTTTTTCTCATGTTTCATCATTCAAAAATCTGTGCAGTTTTCATTTAAAAAAGAAAATCAGTTTAATTTTTAACATTGGTATTTTACTTGTTTGTTTTAGGATCTCTCTATGGTATAATGCAACTATTTTCCAGCACATTTGTGGTGAGTTCTAGCACTGCATTCCTTTTGGTATTTCTATGGATTTTAGGGCAGGGAAAAGGATGAGATTTATAATAGTTTTTCTTGAAAATTTTAAAATGTTTACAGTGTTCATATAAGCATTTTTGATTGGTGGATCCAGTTTTTAGTTTGTGCGAAAAATGTTTGTTTCATTTATAGGAAATTACCAATTTTTTTCAGAACTAAACAGAACACTGTCTTTAGACACAAAACTAGAATCCAGATTTGGGCTCAGTTGTACGTTACTGAGCACGTCTCAGTCACAGAGGGTTCTCTTCAGTGTTGGCGCTAGTGAAGCGTTTTTCCTCACTGCAGTTGCCTGTCCGAAAAGCAGTCTCATGAGTCAGCTCTTCATAAGCCTGTTATCTAGAGTTTGCTTTTCCTGCTTAATGAGTAGTACCCTGTAATTTGCCACATGGCCTAAATTCGTGCATTATGCCTTTGAGCTTTGTTTGGGTTTGTTTTCTATTAGCTTTTGATTTTTTTACATCCTAATTTAAGCAAGAGTGCAAAAGCTAAGCATCAAGGCCAAACCTCTTGAATTTGCTTTACCTATCAATACCTTAGATCCCTATATTTAGTTAGGAGCACCTTTTATATTACCCTGGTATCTCCTAGCTTTCAAGACAGCAGATTTTGAGCATCTCTTGAAAAAAAAAAACCCACCACAAACACCTGTTTCAGGGTTTGTTATGCAGGCCACCTGGGATAATTTGCTTCTATTATCTTGTGGCATTTTCTTTGAACTGCAAGACTATTGCCTACTGTCTTAAAAAACTTCCTGTTTGGAATCAAGATGATTTATAAGCATGCTGCGTGCAAATTTATTGTCTGCCCTTCTCTTAAATACTTACCACTTCTCTGCTCAGATGACAAACTCCTCATAGCAAAGATCGTTCCTTTTAGGATGCTCAACAAGTGTCTAGTATGTAGCGACCATTGTTGCAAAGAAATATTTGTGGTCGGTTGTGGTAACATTTTCAGAGGACCCCTACTACTAATATTTCATGGTGTTTATTGCAGGATTGTACTTTTAAAAGAGAGATGTTATTTTTAAACAAGTTGTATGCATGACATTAAACAGAATGATAGTTTCAGCAGGTGCACTGCCGGCAGGGTGGACCTCTGCTCATCACTTCCAGATTCTGAATGCTTAGGAATGTTGTGTAATAAGCTTATTAAGCTTTCATTGACAGTCCTTTGATGTCTTTTCTCAATTTAATTTGGAAGTACTGGTGGTTCGCTGTACATAGTTAAATGTTATAAAAAGCTAATCTTAGTTTCCTGCTTTACGAAAGGGCTGCTGGAGTGATATAGTAGGAAAACGGTGTTCCCTGCTGGCTTGTATTCTTCTCAGTGCACTGGGTTACTTCCTGCTTGGAACATCCACCACTGTGTTCCTGTTTGCCCTTTCTAGAGTCCCCGTAGGTGAGTAAACGCTTGGCATTTTGCAATTTAAAGTGTCTGTAGTAAATATCAAAAGATTGCGTTATGGAAATCTCCATACTCAGCAAAGGTGGTTCAGACCTATGTTCACAAGCAAACAAACCATTCCTACTCTACCATTACCCACTCACAATTTCTTATTTTAGGGGCTATTTTATTCCTAGTGTGCTCCAGCACTGAGCTAAGTTACCGCTTCTTTCAGCAGAGCTGCAGGAGCACTCCTTCAGCACAGACGCGTGAATAATTTTGATCGCTAAGTCCCAGTCCTTGAACAGCCAGGATAGTGGTCGTGGCCCAACGGCCCGCATGGCTCTGGCATTGCGGAATTTATGGAATCTTAAAAATGAATTTTGAACATTGGTATTTCAGATAGCTTTTTGTCATTTTAAATCTTTCGGGCTGAGCACTAAATGTTTGTTATTTTGTTTATATTATGTTGCAGGTATTTTCAAACACACGCTCTCCATCTCTAAAGCCCTGCTTTCTGACTTGGTGTCTGACAGAGATCGCCCTTTAGTAATGGGACGCTTCAATGCAGCCTCTAGCGTGGGCTTCATTCTGGGACCTGTCGTTGGTGGCTACCTGACAGAGTTGGAAGGTGGCTTTTATCAAACGTCTTTCATCTGTGCCTCTATCTTCCTTCTGAACGCTGGTAAGTTTTATGTCGTATTTTGCATCTTGGGTCCCTTCATTCCTCGCTTCTGTCATTTTATGCTGTTTGTAAAACCTGGACTTCGTGGTGTGTTTATCACCTATGGCATATGTGTTCTGTATGCTGATGCTACCCTTTGAATTTGAACCTGTGTGGAAGGGCAGGAATTTTGAAACAGTTAACCTCCAGGTGCTTCTCCTTTCTATTGTATATATTGCTTTTAGAATCAGACACGAGAATGGGAATTCTTTATGTGCCCAAAGATGAAGACTGGAAGTCAGGATTTTGGCTTTAGCCTTTAGATTTGTTTCTGTGTCGTGAATGTGTCACCTCAGTGTTTTCCTTCCTTGCTTTCACCGCGCTTAGAATTGAACTGATACTGTGAATAACACTAGACTTAATCTTTGTAGTGAAAGTGAAATGATTGTCAAAGTCTTGGTTTGAATTGTGATCTTTACACTGAGTAAACTGTTACAGACTAATGTCTTCCACCTAAGGTTAATGCAATTGAATGAAACCAACGAATTTCTTGATCTATATAGGTCTTGTCTGGATGTTACCCTGGAGTGAAGAAAACACTGGCAATAAACAACACCAACAAGGCAACAAAGGAACAGGCAGTTTCTCAGCAAAAGCAAACCCTGACCTCCACTTGAAATCAGCAAGTAACGGAGCTGTGGCAAGCAGCAGTCTTTTCCAGTCTCCATGGACCCAACTTGCAACAGTGCTGAAGAGGATTAAAGGAATTGCATGCTCTGATCTGTGGGATATATTTTTAGTGCGGTTCCTGATGTCTGTTGCTATACTGCTGTACTACAGTAATTTTAGTCTGGCCTTGGAGGAGAGATTTGGGGTGAAACCCTTGTTCGCTGGATACTTACTGAGCTATAGCAGTGCCCTTGGAGTCCTGGCTGGTTTTCTGCTCGGACCAATAACAAGACTCTACCAGCACAACACTTACAGAATTTTGTTGCACTCTAGCACACTTACCTGCACGTTGATTCTCCTGTACGCGTCTGCGCTGAGCATATGGATGGTCATTTTGTCTTCCACGTTCTTAGCTTTTTCAACTACTATAGGTCGGACTTGTATCATTGATCTTGAACTGACCATTGGTGGGAATGAGGCCAGTGGTACGCTCCTAGGTGTTGGACAGTCTGTGACATCGGTGGGACGTATAATTGCCCCGCTCCTTGCTGGAATTGCTCAGGAGTTCAGTCCTTGTGGCCCTCCAAGTCTAGGGGTTGGACTAGCTTTAGTAGCTATTCTGATAATGAACGCGAACAAACAAAAATACTGTAGCCATGGAAATGTTAAGTTAAAAAATCAATAGCTGCGAGTTTGGATTGCAGAGAGGTGTCTTACAGGAGAGGCAAAGTGAATCAACCTGGGGTGATGCTTACACCTGCCAGGCTTGCACAGTAGGAACAGAATCTTTTAAGAGGGCACATTATGTTCACGCAGAGGCAAGTACATGTAAATATTTCTGCTGCAGGGATGTTAACTCGAGACAAAGGTTATTCTAACTGGTACTGCTAGAACACTCGTGAGAGGGACAGGGGTTTCTGTATTCTGCTGGATGGGATTTTTTTAATGAATTTTTAACCTTTTTGGAGGGGAAAAAATAATTACATGAAATACACAAATCCTGCTTGTAGCTCACATTTGAAATGGTGTTTATAGTCTGTTAAAAGACAGAAATTGATTCTTACTTCGTCAGAGGTGAATTTTTATTATTTAGTGAGGAGAATTTGCAATATATCTCGTTAGTGTTAATTTCTTATGCCATGATCTGCTGCCATATGTCTGCTGTGACAGTAGCTTAATTAACAGGTATTTGCTTCTGTGATTTTGTTAGGCATACTTTGTCTACAAAACTTGCCACGCAGCATGATTAGGCACCTTGGGGTAGCCATCCGACCCCTGCTGATTCCTGGTCTTTCCCAGGTAACGGAATTGGGTATATGCTGACTTCATGTATTAGAAAACCTAAAATGGATAATTTTAGAATAATATGGGATCATTCAGACTGAAACTGAGACTGAATGAAAGCTTTATTGAAACTCCTGCATGAGGCAGGAGGAACAAGCAAGAAGAGCTTGGCTGAGTCCCAGAGTTACGACATCAGTGGCATAAGTGAAATCTGGTGGGAAGAGTCCTGTGGCTGGTGTACTGTGATGGATGGTTACAGGGTCTTCAGAAGAGACAGGCAGGGCAGGAGAGGTGGGGGGGTGATGGTCTGTGTAACAGAGGGGCTGGACTGTATGGAGCTGTCAGTGATCACACAGTTGAGAGCCTCTGGGTAAGGATTAAGGGATAAGCAAGTAAGGGGGCTGTCATTGTGGGAGTCTACTACAGACCACCCAGCCAGGAGGATGCCACCAATGAATTATTCTTTAAAGAAATAAGAGAGGTCTCTAGATCAACTGCCCTTGTCCTTATGGGGAACTTCAACTTGCCAGGCACTAACTGGAAACACCGGACAGCTGATACAAACGAGTCCCAGCGATTGCTGAAACACCTTGATGATAACTTTCTGGTACAAGTATTAAGGGAGCTGATAAGGAAAGGTGCCTTCCTAGACCTGTTACGCGTGAACAGAGAAGGTCTCGTGGGGAAAGTGGTAATAGGTGGCCATCTTGACCTTAATGACTATGAAGTAGTAGAATTTTAAATGTTTGGTGATAGGAGGAAAACTGCCACCAAACCTTCAGTCCTGGGTGTGGGGAGAGCAGACTTGAGGCTGCTCAGGGAACTAGTCAGTTAGGTCCTCTGGGAAACTGCTCGTGATGGCATTGGGGTCCATCAGTGCTGGTCACTTTTTAAGTACCACCTCCTAAGAGCATAGGAAGAGGCATTTCAAAAGTGGCGCAAGTGAAGCAGGCAGGGCAGAAGGCCAGCTTGGCTGAACAGGGATCTTCTTCTAGAGCTTAGGCAGAAAAAGAAAGTGTATGGCTCCTGGAAGCAGGGTCAGGCAACGTGGGAGGACTACAGGGATGCTGTTTGCCCTTGTAGGGAGAAAATTCATGCAGCCAAAGCTCAGTTAGAGTTGAAGCTGGCCAACACTGAGGGGGGTACAATAAAAAGGGTTTTTTAAAATATGTTAATAACAAAAGGAGGACCAGAGAGAACATTGGTTCATTACTTGATGAGAATGGTCACCTTGCAAACAGGGACATAGAGCAGAGATGTTTAATGCCTTTGCCTTGGTCTTCAACACTGGTGATGGGACCCCAGATGCCCTGAGGTGGAGGACTGTGACTGTGGTAATGATAAACTCCCAGACATCCCCGAACTTGTGTAGGATTTGCTGTTCTACCTGGATGCATGTAAGTCCATGGGGCCCAATGGGATTCATTCCAGGGTGCTCAGAGAGCTGACTGATGTTGTTGTGAGGCCTCTCAATTATTTTTTCAGTGGTCTTGGGAATCTGGAGAGGTCCCAGTTGACTGGAAGCTGACAAACGTCCTTGCTGTTTTCAAGAAGTGCAAGAAAGAAGACCCTGGTAAATACAGGCCTGTCAGTCTCACTTCAATGCTTGGTAAAATTATGGAGAAAATTATGCTGGGAGTTACTGAAAAACACCTGAAGGACAGCACAGTCATTGGTCACAGCCAGCAGTGGTTCATGAGAGGAAGGTCCTGTTTAACACACAGTTTCCTTTTATGACAAGGTCACCCATCTAGCTGACCAAGGGAAACCAGTTGATATTTTTTTATTTTTTTTTAGATTTCAGTAAAGCTTTTGATACTGTCTCTCACAGTATCCTCCTGGACAAAATGTCCAGGCCAGGAGACCAGCCACGCTGAGAGGGACTTGGGAGTCCTGGTCAACAGCAAGCTGAGCATGAGCCGACAGTGTGCCCAGGCTGCCAGGAAGGCCAACCGTGTCCTTGGGGGGCATCAAGCAGGGTATTGCCAGCCGCTCTCTAGGGACACAGTTGTCCCACTTCACACTGCACTGGTGCAGCCTCACCTCGAGTACTGGGTGCAGTTTTGGGCGCCACAGTACAAAAAGGACATAAAACTATTGGAGAGTGTCCAAAGGAGGGCAACAAAGATGGTGAAGGGTCCAGAGGGGAAGGCGTATGAGGAGAGGCTGAAGTCCCTTGGTTTGTTCAGCCTGGAAGAGACAGGGGAGACCTCGTCACAGCCTGCAGCTTCCTCACAAGGTGGGGCGAAGGGGCAGGTGCTGATCTCCTCCCTCTGGTGACCAGCAACAGAACCCGAGGGAATGGTACGAAGCTTTGACAGGGGAGGGTTAGGTTGGAGATCAGGAAAAGGTTCTTCACCAAGAGGGTGGTGGAACAGACTCCCCAGGGAAGTGGTCACAGCACCGACCTTGGCTAAGTTCAGGAAGCATCTGGACACTGCTCTCGGTCATCTGCTCTGATTGGGCTGGTCCTGTGTGGGGCCAGGAGCTGGACTCAATGATCCTTATGGGTCCCCTCCAACTTGGGATATTCTGTGACTCTGTGATTTTAAACTGGTGGTTTCTGTTTAGTAATAACTTCTACTGAGAAACTTTGTCATAAATTATTTGTTAATATTTCCTGTGCAATTTTTTTAACCTTCATTTTAAGAATAAACTGCTGCTTAATTGTTTTAAATGACTAAAAGTGTGCTGGAAAAACTAGCAGTAGGTCATCTATCTGGGTTAATGGATTCTCTCTTTTTTCTGGAGGTGTAGGTGACATTTCAGTGACAAGAGTCTTTATTTTTTGGATTTTTAGTCATTTGTCTGCACTGCTTAATTAATGAGAGGTTACTCTCAGAGCTATACCAAGAGATGCAGCACTCCCCTGTGCTGGTTACTGTTCAAGTTCATATTACTTGCCAGTCACCACTGTTTGCGTTTCATTTGAAACATATGAAAAATGTATTTTGCACTGATAACCTCCCATATGCTTTTCCTGGTATTGCTTGATTAAAGTACAAAGTCAGCTATGTGTAATTGGTGGGGGCTGATTAAAAGCAATTCAGTTATCTCCTTGAACACATCCGTGCAAATAGCGTTGCTGCTTCAGGAGAGTCAATAGATGGTGTTTTGCTCC
>VWZZ01001635.1:67309-106969 GCA_013399095.1 Psophia crepitans | reverse complement strand
TTTGCCCCCCCCCCCCCCCCACTTTTCCAGTGGCTGCTATAATTTAAATACTTACTGAAACCTCAGTGATTCCAGTGGCAGTATGTATATAATTCTGAGTTGTTCTAAATTTATATTTTGGCATAATGAGTGCGTGTCTTATTACTGCTGTGATTTCAGTACATATTCTCAGGGTTCCTTATTGTAATAATCGCTGTTTCATTTTTCCCTGGGAACTTGAGGCATTTTCAAGTGTCTTATCTCCTCTTGTCTTGCCTGGTAGATGCCCCAAAACACTCTCACCCTAAATTTCCTGTTTTCTTTCTTTCCATTTTTCTTTGTTTTACCTAAAACCACCGTTCTGTAAGTTGGGTATTTCTGTTTTGCAATTATAGCAAGGGTAAAGGAAAAGGGTAGGAAAAACCCCTCTAAATTTAATATATATGAAAGATATAGAAGTTTTTACTGTACTTGTTGGTTATATGAGGCAATAGATAGCATTTACCCTTCTAAGTTGCTGCACTGATTAAAGCTGAATTCTGTAAACACCATAAAATTCAGTTTATACTAACATATAGAGCTGCCTGAATATTGCTTTTCTGGTTATAAAAACTTCAAAACATCATTGCTTTTGTTTATGCATAAGTGAAAAATGTGCTTTCCACAAACAGCAAATATTTTTGGTTTATTTTGAAAAACAGTTCTCCATATATGCTAAATAAAAATGATATAATCAAATTGAGAAATCTGCAGAAGACTGTGGTTGTCAGGGACATGTTGCAGCTGATGTTACAGAAGGAAAGTTTTACTTGTAAGTCAAAATGATTTTTGAAGTGCTGCAGAAACATTTCTTCTTTGTAAAGCCTCAGTTACAGAAAAGTTGCCCCTATTATTTTTTCTTTTTTTTTTTTTCCTTTAAGGGATAGAAATAAAATGAAACGACATTCCACATTTATCATTTTGTCATTCTGTTTTTCCCTGTCTTCCTTTGCTGAAACTATAGCACGAAATGGAAGTGTTCAGGTCAGTATGAAGTGCAGATTGTTTTGTGTTGTTTTTTTTTTTTCAAGCTGTTCCTTAAAATGATCATTTGAACCTGCCAGCTTTCACAACGAAAGGCACAGGAGCTGGTGATTCACCTAGGAAGTGGCTTGACAGTGAATGAAAAAGCTGTAGGAAAAGAGAAGAACTTTACGCACTGCATCTCAAAACGGGTTAAGCTGCTGTTCCCAGTGCCTGGAGACCATGTTTGGATCCCTTATGGTGTCTTCGTTCCCACAACTGTGCAAATTCAGAGAGTGATGAGTAAATGAAATCCCTGGAAATGAGAAGGTGTGACTGCCCCTGTTAAGTTGAGGGAGGAGCAGTTGCAGCTATTTTTGGCTACAGTCTGGTGGGCTTTACTGAATTACTCAGCAGTTCCGGACATCTTGTTGTGGTATCTGAAGACTGTAACAAAACAGGTCTGAATGTGGACTAAAGGACCACCACAGAGGTCAGTACCGTTCTCACTTCCTGAGAACAGGTTGATTATTGAGCAGATAATGCAAGAACGACACAGGACGAGCGTTGCTTACTAACTGGCTGGCTTGTTACTTCAAGCACTCCGTAACGCCATCGCATTCTGGCTGATGGGAGCCTCTGTGGGTATGTTTGGGTGCTGCCAGCCCCCGTTTGGTTATGGGTGCTGTGGTAAGCGATGCTTTACAGCTCGGTGCTTTGGGATTTGAAAACCCAAGACTCGACTGTGTTGTTCTTGCTAGAATTTTGAAGGCTCATTCACAAAGAGCTGATCGTGAATATTATCAAGGAGTATACTGGAGCCTGAACTTTGAGATTCAAATGATTGTGAGTGGAGGTTGGACATCTTTCTCATAAAAATGAAAGCTTGTAGAGCTTGTTTTTAAGGGAAGTTTTGAAAAACTTCTGTGTTAACTTACAAGGAGAAATTGAGCCAAATTTCCAGTTATTTTTAATCCTATATTAGTATCGAACTATTTTTGGAGATATGCTACATCAAGGAACTGCTCTTCCATTCTGTCCAACTGAATAAATAGAAGGTCTTAGGTAAGAAAAAATGAAGTAAACTGGGGTGTTTAAAATCCATTTTCTTTTTTTGTGGCAAAACAAAGCCTGTGACAATCAGGGCGCTGTTGTAACTTGCAAATCACCAGTGTAAACCCAAGCACATTTCAGATCATGAACCAGTGAGACTCACCAGTGCAGCCAGTGTTGACTATTGCTTTCCCTTCTGCAATCCTAGGGCCTCGTATGCTGTCAAATCCCAGAGGGTAGAAAGGCTTCCAAGGCACGTCAGCGCTGTACAGAAACCACAGCAGTGTTTGTCTGCTTGGGAGAGGAATGATGCTAACCCAACCTCACATTGTGTTGTCCTATGAGAAGATTGGTCTACCACCTGCAAGAATTCTGATGGAGAAGATTCTCCAGTGGCTCAGCACAACATCCAAGAGGGAAAATTTCAGCCCTGATTTCAAGTAACACCCAAATGCTAAGGTTCCTTCAAATCTTCACAGGAGAATTAAGCTTCCCATTTAGCTGGCCATCTAATAAACAGGCCAAGAGGGAAATGAACCCCTTTGACTTGAAAATCGTAAGACAGCTTCTGTGAGGTCATTCACACCACTGACAGCATCAAGCACGGCTGCAGGTTTATCTAGAAAGCACAAGTTAGAATAGAATAGAATAGAATCATTAAGGTTGGAAGTGACCTCAAGGATCATCTAGTCCAACCATCCCCCCCCACCTATTACCCACTAAACCACGTCCCTAAGTACCACATCTAACCTTTCCTTAAACACCCTCAGGGATGGTGACTTCACCACCTCCCTGGGCAACCTGTTCCAGTGCCCGACCACCCTTTCCGAGAAGAAATTTCTCCTCATCTCCAACCTGAACCTCCCCTGGCGCAACTTGCAGCCGTTCCCCCTTGTCCTGTCACTAGTTATCTGCGAGAAGAGGCCGACCCCCAGCTCGCCACAACTTCCTTTCAGGTAGTTGTAGAGGGCAATAAGGTCTGCCCTGAGCCTCCTCTTCTCCAGACTAAACAAGCCCAGTTCCTTCAGCCGCTCCTCATAAGACCTGTGCTCCAGACCCTTCACCAGTTTCGTTGCCCTTTTCTGGACATGATCTGATAAAATGAGAGATAAAAAAAGACTTAGTCCTCCTATCTCTCCCATATTTAAATAGCACCTGAATCAGGTGAGTTGAGGTAGCCCATGTCTTCTCTCTCTACTATGTTCTAAAGCCGTTTCTCTTTCTCCTGCTTGCATCACATTTCCTGGGCTGAGCCTCCACACTGTGCATGGCCTGGCTGGGGCTGTCTATTGCAGATGCCCTGTTTTAAGCGTATTCACAAATATATTTTTTATAGGATCAGAGCTGTTATAGTACAAAGCATTCCTCCAGCCAATTTCAAAATCCTTCATCTTTTCTTTAGGAGCTGGGAGATGTTGGCACAATTTAGACAATTTTGGAAATGGTGACCAGCTGAAGCATTTCTTGCAATGTCAGCCTTAAGGTGTTGCTGGTCTCTGGAATTGGTGGACTTGGCATCTCTTGAAAAAGGCCATGCAGGCTGCAGGGTGTTTGCTCCCTGAGACCCTAAGATACTCTTCATAACAGCATGCATGATATTTTGGCCAAATTTTTGTTTCTCCATATGATTTCTACGTGGCCTTAGTGGAGAAGGATATTCTCAAGTTTCCAAATTGTTATGTGTCATGGTTTTCTTTTGTTGAACACCTGTGGTTTCAGTGCAGCTTGCATTATACTTTAGTACCAGGTAGGACAGCCCTTAAAATTTGATCTCTTAGGGCAAATTATTTTAGTTTTCAACTATCTGCTTAAAACAGATAATTGGGTGTGTATCTACTCTCTAGCCCTTGCCATACCTGCTTTCTTATCCTAGTTGCTTTCGACTTACACATCTCTCAGCAGCTGAAGGGGAAAAGAAATTCACAGAATTCAATGTAACATATGTATTTTCCTACTGTCCCTAAAACTGGACAACTGGGCATTGTGCTTCCTCACCAAGGCATTCAATGTTGATACTATAGAGTGCACTGGGGAGTCCATGTGGAAACCAAAAACGTGTATGTGGATTTGGCGAGTTTCCCAGTCACTCCTGAAGATGCGGTTTCCTGAAATAACACGTCCCCGGTCAATACATGACTTTCCCCATCAGATGGTGCTCGAGCACAGATTTATGGGGCATTTCATTCTCCAGCAGGCAAACTCTGTGTGATACAACATGAAAGACAAGCCTCCTCTGGAATGTGAAGTTAGATGGGCCTTTTAGAAAGATCAAAAAGTGCTATTGAACTTGTTTTTCCTTCGCAGGAAAAGAAAGAGAAAAAAGAAAAAAAAAAGTAGGAAAAGGGAAACCTCTGACCCAAACCAGAGCAAGAGTGGAATGAGAAGGGCTACCTGGAACGAAGCCTGTGCTACCTGCTGCTGTCATTGCTACTGAAAAGGAGATCGCCCAGGAAAGCAGTTCCCAGAGGTGATGAGGGTCTGACCCAGCAGTAGTGGAAAAGAGTCTGAAAAGGGTGGGAGGAGCAGGAGTGAGAAAGGGAGAGAGCACTTGCAAAGAGACATAGTCCCAGGAGATTTATGATTCTGCTTCACAGTGTGACCACATTGGAGATTTGCCTTGATGCTTGTATTCTGTGGCTCTCAAAGTGCCTTGGAAAGGTAACAACGTGCTAGCGTGTTTTGAAGCACCAAGAGCTTAAGACCATATTTCACAAAAATGGCCTCCAATTTGATGTACTTCTACAATGGGGCACCCACTTCAAGTACCAACGATTTGAGCATGCACTGCACTGAAGGACAACCAGCAAAGCAGTAAGGTTCCTGAAGCCTGCGTTCAGTATTTAAAATGGTTGTCATTTTTTATGGCACAATTTGGAAAAAAAAAAAAAGGCAGCTTTCCCCAGATACAAGCTGATTGCTTGGTTGTCACCAGCACATGAAAGAGAAAGCTCTGTAGGGAGTACACTGAATGTTGATGTGCAACGTTTCACATTTATTGATTTGGTCAGATTTCAGATGGGCCTGATATAAAACACCTAATCTAAGCAGTCTGAGCTGCAAGGAGGACGCAGTTTGAAAACTGAAATCCAGACTCAAGGCTTCTTTCTTATTCACACGCGATCCCGATAATGCAGTGACAGAGTACTCGCGGACAGTTTTACTGGTGTAACATATTTTCCTGTTGAAAGAGAAATTCAAATTTGTTTTTAAAGCTTCCTGGGTCTGTTTGAACCCAGTTTTATTTACAAACAGAGGATGATCATTAAAGAATAGCTAAGTATTGCCGTCCACAAAAACCATGTGTTGAGATTAGCCATGAAGATTTGACTGAGATTTCTAGGGTTCACACAGCCATCCCGCTGCAGCTTAGACTTTGCATTTGACACACAGCAGAACCTTCTATAGCTGGAACAAAGGAAAAAGACTAAAAAAAACTGCCAATAAAAGCGTTTAGGAAGGTTTGACATTTCAAATACATACATGAAATGAATATTTTGAAAAAGAAGGAAAGTCTTAATCCCGATTTATAAAACTAACCCCACCCACAAACCTTTGAAAGAAATCTACCCTGTGACTTTAAAAGGAAATTTTGATTTTAATAGTTCTTTCAAAACAAGCTTAAATAAAAAAGAATCTTATTGCCCACAGATTTAGAAATGTGCTAATGAAAAAGAAAAGTTCTGATTTCACAGTGTACATTCTTCAATGAAAGTTATCAATCTTGTAACAAGTAGAATGAAAATTATTTCTGCATTGTGCTGAAATGTGTATCTGTGCTAGAGCAAGCTCAAAACTTAAGACAGATTAAGTGGGACAGAAAGTGCAAATTCCTGAGAGTTACAGTTAAGTATCATTTATTTTATGCACCCTCCCTTCCCATATGCACTCAAGTGGCAGTCATCTACGCTGGGATGAAGAAGTCCATGTTTCTGGTGGGTGTTATTAAGGTGCACAGTGACTTCAACTGATTCCAGGGCCCCGCTGTGCTATTTTTCTGTACAAGCAAATCAGACAGAACATTTTTGTTCCTTGGAGTGCATAGCTCAGACAAAGAAAAGATTATCTTTCCCCTTTTACAGATGAGGAAACAAAAAAAGTAAAAGAAGCTGAGCAGGGTCACAAGCATGAGTGAACAAGCTTTCTCGAGTCTCGGTGGTCCCTGATTCAAACAGGAGACTGCTCGCCTTGTCTACGTGCAGTGCTCTGCGACTATTCTACTGCTGTGTTTGCACTGCAACCAAGAAACTAAGGTGCAAAAGCAATTTTGAATAAGAACATTATTTATCTGTTCAAAGTTTTCTCTTTTTAGGGCTTTTGGTGTCCTGCTAGGTGCTCTCAGCTCTTGCTGACATTAGTGAAAGTCAAGATTTCCTTTGGTATTTCAAAGGTAACATATTGCCAAAAATTCAGAAAGTAAAAATTCAAGCTATTCAGGTCTTGTCTCTGTTGCAACTCCTCTCTGTATTTGCAATTCTGCTCCTACAGCTTGTTCTTTCTCTTCTTCCTCCTTTTCTGCATCGCAGCTCTTCAAACAAACTGGGCTTCAGGAATATATTTATTCTTCTTACAAAGTCTATATGATAGGTGCATTGTGCAATTTTCAGTGTTACTCATATTAAAGCTCTAGTTAAAATAAGTATTATTTGATTATAAATAAAATCTGAAATGATACAGAATTTTTTTAAGAACCCATTCATCACCGGCCTTTCAACAAAGCTTTTCAGCACGAGTATTGAACCTGCATGATTCGATTCCACAAGAGATGATGTGATAAGGCACATTTCCATCCTATCTTAATAGTGGAAATAATATAATTAAAGCATTGCCATAAGTTATTTATAAAATAGATTATTTTTTTTATGTCTTCAGCTTTGCAATTGCTCCAGTATTCCTTTCTCTTAGTTAATGGCATTGACTTTACCCAAATGGAAGTGGTTAGATCCACATTGAGGCTTTTTTTTTTTTTAATGGATCCCATAGTCTGATCAGATAGTTTAGAATCCTAATTCAATACGTCCATGGTTTATTACGAATAGTTCTCTTTTTGCTACGTTCAGTATGTCTGGTTCTCAGGCTTATTTCTCTGCCTTTCCCCTTGCGATGCCTGCCTAACTAACCGTGGTGGTGGCATAGGTCTTGCTGACTCATGGTCTGCAGTCAAATCTTCCCTGCTCAGCGTGCCAAATCTTGGTCTCGTCAGCAGTGGCTGCCTGAACCCAACGGATGGCTGTGGCAAGGCGCTCGGCTCCTGCTGCTCTCCTCGGCCGTCCTGGCTCCCATCAACTTCATTCTTCCACTCCACCCTAAACTCAGGCGTTGGCCTTTGCTGTCTCAGTCTCTGGTCTCTCAAGATTTTCCCCGCTCTGGGTCTTAGATTGAGCACTGTGGTAGCAGCATCCATCTCAGAGTCACTGCTGTCACCCACTGTTAATTGAAAACAAAATTAAAATTTTAGGTGCAGAATATTACTCTTTCAGGAATATTCAAGTAAAGGCATGCTGAGTGCTAGCAGCCATAGAAGAGTTTCCCCTAAATTTCACAGGATCATAGCATCATAGAATCTTTAAGGTTGGAAAAGACCTCTAGGATCATCAAGTCCAACCATCAACTCAACACCGCCATGTCTACTAGACCATGTCCCAGAGTGCCAGTCTATACACTTTTTGAATACCTCTAGGGACAGTGACTCCACCACCTCTCTGGGAAGCCTGCTGCAATATCTGATCACACTTCCAGTGAAGAAATTTTTCCTAATCTCCAACCTAAACCTCCCCTGGAGCAATTTGAGGCTGTTTCCTCTTGTCCTGTCACTTGTTACTTGGGAGAAGAGACCCACCCCCACCTGGCTACAACCTCCTTTCAGGTAGTTGTAGAGAGTGATAAGGTCTCCCTTCAGCTTCCTCTTCTCCAGGCTAAACCACCCCAGTTCCCTCAGCTGCTCCTCATAAGACTTGTGCTCCAGACCCTTCACCAGCTTTGTTGCCCTTCTCTGGACATGCTCGAGCACCTCAATGTTCTTCTTGCAGTGAGGGGCCCAAAACTGAACACAGTACTTGAGGTGTGGCCTCAACAGAGCCAAGTACAGGGGGACTGAATTTGGTGAACTGAATTTGGTGCTTTCTTATTAGACCCAGTAAGAGACAGTAATAGACACTTAACTCTGCCAGAACAGAGGATAGATCTGACTTACAAATATCCCTCCCCTCACTCAGCTGCTCCTTAATTAGCAAGTTCCCCCCTGTTTGAGGTGACATTTCCCCAGTGCTGGCTCTGGACATGGGAAACCTGTCTCTCTCTGAGCTACTTGGGGTCTAGCACCTTCTTGTGTCCAAGCAGGATACAAAAATAAGATTTTTTATCCTCACATTCCATGAAACATAATCTGAGAGACATTTCCAGAGCACAACATGTACAGGGGCTCTAGAAACTTGGCTTTAGGAAAGCAGCATCAATACTTCACCAAGTAAAGGTTCTCCCAAGGTCAATGTATAGATGGGAGGAAACACCCTGTCCTTAATATGCCTGAATGTAAGGTATCAAAGAAAATCCACAGGGCAAATACCACAGGTTGCAAGTGCTGCAGACTCCTTCACCCCCTCACAGCATGGTAGAAAATGGTCAAGGGAAAGCTGACATAATCATTCCAGGAATGCTCTTACATGATTGCTATCAGGTAAACCAAGCTGGAAACTTTCTGGATGTGTACACATGCATGTATTTACCCCAACAGACTTCTCATAAATTGATTAACATCTTCATCAAAACTTGCACACATGAGTCATTTAATAATCATTCTAACAATCACTTACGAATGCTTCAGATTTGTTCTTAGACTTACGTCAGATATGACTTAACCTGCTCTTAACCATGGCAGGGCGGTTGGAACTAGATGGTCTTTGAGGTCCCTTCCAACCCAAACCATTCTGTGATTCTATGAAATATATCAAAGCAAAGAATTGTGTATTGTGAAACTGTCATAAGAACAGCATCCATTAGAAGCCTACATGTTATTTCTTTTAAAAAGGTGAGGAAGGGGTCAACAAAATATATCACTACATAATTGTCCATTCACCCAGATAATTATATATCAAGGAAGGTCTTCATCAGACTGTGTTTGCAGGCTTCCCCCCCCGCCGTATATGTCAAATAATATATTTTTTGATAATTGAATAATCTGGAGGCACATTTCCTCCTTAATATTAGGTGACAGTAGGTGACCTCTGCAGACATAACTACAGCATAAAAGGCATCCTACATTCAGAAGAGGAAAGATGTAATAACAGGAAAAAAAACAGGGTTTATTGCTAAATTAATTTGGAAGAGTGGGAAAGTAATTGGGGTGGGGATCAGGACACTTTCGTGACTGTGCAGAGATTTCATCTTCCCAGAAAGAGATCTTGATGGTTGTTTGTTATGAAAGGAAATGCTCCTGAGCATGGTATGAGCATGATACAAGCATGGTAATGCAACTGGTAATAATCAGAAGTAATATACAGAACTGGGCAAAATTTTCACATCAGATGGTTGTCTTCCTCCAGATATTTAAATTTTCTGTTAGAATTCAAGAACTCCAATATAAAACATTTGTGAGTTTAGGCAGGAAAAAAAAAAAAAAGACATTTTCGTTGTAAACCACAGCATTTTGAGACATTCTTTGAGAACTATAAATCAGACCTCATGTCCTCATTCTCCTCTCTGCTTTGGTCCTCTACCCTGACTCCAGTAAGGAAAGAAACCAAATAGGCTCATAATCCAAGAAGGAGATCTGGACATTATGGAATAAAGGTAAGGAGAATAAGCCATGGCAGTGTTTCTGGTGCAGAAGCGTTTCAGGCTGCTGCTGGCCCACATGAGATGTGCTGGAAGGACTACACCACTATGGCATTTGAGAAAGCCCCACAAGACTTTGCGTGCTGGGGCATTGCACTACCCTCAAATACCTCCTTTAGGACCCATTGCTTTTAGTGCTCTAAGACCCCTGCTAAATATCCAACACCTAGAAATACACTCTGAAGTAGTTAACTCTAGAATGCAAGCATGTGTACATAAAACATTTAATATTTATTTGAAAATTAATATGCTGATTTCTCTATGTCACCCCTGGAAAAACTTTCCTTGTAGGTAGGCGAAATGACTGCAGCACAGTAAGAGACAGCAGAAAGTATTTCATTACCTCTGGAAGATGTTTTATTTCTCACGCGTAGTTTCTCTGGGAGTTTAGTGTTTTTAGGAAGTGAAAGGAATCTTTTTGTATTTGCAGCAGCCTGTGTGTAAAGAAATACAAGAAATGTTAAGCTACTGCAGACTGAAGTACCTGCATGATGTATGTTAAGATACACGACTGAGGCTTGAATGAGTTTATGTAGCTAAAGCGCTGGAGAGTAGTTTGGGATTAGCTAATATGTGGTCTTTTACTACATACTTAAGTTAACGCTGCTTGCTGGTTGAGGTCTGTGCTAAGTAAGGTAAAGACTGAGTAATCTCAAGAAGCTTAGTCAGAGGAAAGCCTAGTGATATGCCCTCTGAGATCAAAGTTAATAAAGGTCTGCTCTCTAACCTCAACCTTACCTGTACAGGTTTTCCTACGGAAGGCAAATGCTGCCAGCATGGCATCACTTCATTTTCAAACTTCAGTTACAAAGTTTTTATTGGTCACCTGCAAAAATTAGGTTGAGGCTGAAGCTTGGGCACAAGAACTAATCTGTATTCTGATCCTGCAAGCACTTTATACATACAAATGACTTTATATAGTTGACTAGTCACACTGAAGTTGATGGGGAAGTGATCATTTACCAGTTCAGGGCATAAAATCCTTGTTTTCCCAAGACTGAGCTATAAAGACCCTGGGAGCAGGGCACACCTCATACTTCCTGGAACATGAGTGGTACTTTCCAGGAGAGGTTGCTTTTTTTTTTTTTTAAATTTAAAAGTTTCTCAAGGACATCCTTTCTTACATTCGTTACAAAGATTTTTTTAAAACCTTTATAGTCTACTAGCTCTCTTCTGCTTGTGCTATTCATTGTTGCACACTCAAAGGGAACCTGAAAGGAAATTTATTTTCCATGAGAGATTTTTCTTCTTTGGATATTGTTGTGTTGCTCAGGACCACTATACTTGCCTCTGTGGTGGATTTATCCAAGGATAATTCTTTTTAAATTTACAGCCTGTGCATTTTAAAAGCTATCAGACACCCTGTTTCTTCCTCTACCCCCAAAATGTCTCAATCCTGTTGAGTCTCTTCATTATTCCACCTAGTAAACCATTTATTTGTATGACAAAGACAACATGTAACTGTGGTTGAGAGAGAGAAAATCATTCAGGAACAGACTTATTGTGACAATTAAGGCCACAGTAGCCTGGGTAATGATCACAAACGCTATATAGCACTTATTGGACACATCATTCCAGTCTCAGCTGCTGAAGGACAACTGTATCAATGAAGACAACACTCACTATTCCTGTAACATGAAAATATATATTTATAGGATGGTTAATTTCCCCGATACCTCAAATAGGAAGATGATTTGGGGGATCAGCTTCCCTGCTGAATCAGTGTGCTCCATTCAAAGTCTGATGTTCCCAGTGAAGGTATTGCAAGATTGCCTCAGAAACCCAAATATTACCATGCCACAGCATTTCTTGTAGACAGAAGGGGGTTTCCTATTCTGTGTCAAAACCTGAAGTCCTGACTACGTTTTAAGAATACTAAAGAGCCCACAACATTTTTCAAATTAAGAGCTCACTCTGACTCAACTAGAAGTTCTCTTTTCCATATTTTGAAGCATACTCTAAGTAGCTTGTTTACCTCAAAGTCATTTTCAGCCTCACTCATCCTCACTTCATCAAAATACTGATAGAGAATACTGACCATAGTTTAGAAGTACACTGCGTACAGAGCCTGTTCAGCTCCGCTGAGATAAAGTTATGGCAGCAGATCCCATTCCCATATAACATTCTACAAGACTGAAGCTTTGCTGAAGGGGTCAACACAAATTAAGTGGCCCAAGTGCACAACTCAAAGTGTAAGTGTGACATTAGATGTGCAGTCGTCTTCCAAATTCAGGGTTTATTTTTTCTGCATATCAGAAGATTTTTGTCTGCACAGCATTTAGGTACAAAGAACTGCTTTCTCTAAAACAACCAAAATGCAAGTACCGGTCTTTCTCTTGACAGGCTGTTAGTTTTTCTCAGGCTTTCCCTAAGGCTGTGCCGGCGACGGATCAGAATTTCTTTAGCCTGCTTTTCATTTGCATCTGCAGCCAGGCTATGGCGGTTGTATGACATTGTCTGAAATATAAAAGCAGTGGTCACATTGTGAGAAGCGTAATGTCAAGTGTCTTGAACTACAAGCACAGTGCAAAATAAAGTGATGGCTTTAATGTTTTAATGAGCAGCATAAATTCTTGTGAACAAAATTATATTGCAGATGATTAAGAACAAGAATGGTAATTATGCCAGCATTTTTTTAGTCATCTGCTTCACACGCACCTGTTTTGTTTGTTGGTTTTTTGTTGTTTTTTTTTTTTTTAACCTGCTGATATTTATAATGAAAGATAAAAGCTGGCTTAATACAGTGTTTACCCCCACACCGTCCTAGCTCAGTCAATATGTCAATAGAGGATGCACATTTGGAAGCGATGCGTCACCTAGGGGGAAGTCATTTTTACCTCCAGCAAGATGAAGCTTGCTCCACTTTTGAATGCTTTCCAAGGGCTCAGACGTTCGAACTACTTAGCCACAGGAGGGTAAATCTGAAATGTCCTTTTGCTTTTATTTCACTGTTTTTCCAGCTCATCACCTCTGCTCTTAATACAAACAACTTCACAGCTGGAGGCAAATGGGAAATCTAATCCCATATCATGAAGTGATCAAAATACTGATATAAGTGGGACAATGTTGGGTTGAATTTTCACCTTTGATCCTTTTTAAGTAAGTGTATTGCAGATAATAACAAAGCAAAAACATTAATCTTTATCTATAGTATGAGATCAAGTAAGCTATTTACATAAAGGAGTATGAATATGTTGCTGTACACGTGATAGGAAATGGATTCATAGGCAATAAAAGTAAATAACAGCATTAATTATTATGCCATGGTACAGTAGATGCTGCACTATCCCAAAGATATGTTAGGAAGCTAATCAGTATTCAAAGAGTAGTGGGATATTTAAGTATGCAAAACTCCATCCTCACCCGATGGCGTATTTGGTAGAGATTCTTCGTTAATATTTCTCGCATGTTTTCCATTTCAGTGGCAGAAAGTGGCTTTATTTTCCCTTCGTGATATTCACTGTGGCAGAATACAACCCAGAAAATAGAGGAAAGAGAGAGGGAGGAAGAATGTTTTCATTTTTATGATTGGGAATTACATTTGAACTATTTCCTTCATTAGAGTTGGAAATAACATTTCAGAACAACTGAAGAACAGGTGAAAACAAAACATGTAGGAATCAAACCTTGATCTCATTTGAGTCAGTGGCAAGGCTCAAAACTGAGTCTCCAAAATTTCATATAAATTGCATTAAATTGTAAATTGGATTAAGGCTTTTCAAAATGCCCCTCAGGCTACCCTCATAGCTACTCGCAGCAGATGTGCAGGCACTGGTTCAAGTTCAGCTCCGCTCTACATGGCAAATGAATGTTCCTGTGAGCAGCTGCCCTTGTAAAACTACACGCTCCGGACGAGCACAGCTCACCAAGCGCTTCGTGTGCGCGCTGCAAGTGAAACGCTCTTGTTTCACATCCGCTTACTGCTGGGGTGACATTTGGACACAAAGTGCCCTAAGTCAAAGTCATTATCCTGCCTCCAGACTGGGCTGTGAGAGAAATTACCTGACCCAGCCAAAATGCGCGGCTACGCTGGCATCACTGGCTCACCTGAGAGACACCGACGATGGGACTTTGCTTATCATTCCGCTCTCCGCCATCTCAATGGCATGTTTGATTTCCAGCTTCTTGTATAAAGAAACAATGCTGGATTTGGGCTGGTTCTCCCGGATTAGAAGTCTTCGCAGGTATTTATTGTCAAACTTTTTAAACCTGGACGTGAGGCAAACCGACCCAACCAGTTAATTTTTACTGTGCATAGTTAAAGAAAGCCAATATACTGTAGTTAACGCAATTGTGAAGGAGTTTATTCCCTAGGAATGTGTCTGTTCATATTAATGACCTACTGCTTAGTAACACAGTAAAAGGATTAGTTCATCTTTGCTTCAGACAGACACACTTAACCTATGTTTTGGTTAATACGTTAATGGACCATCTCCCTAGCAGCAACTTTTAACTTTTACGTATTCTGTGTTATTGGACAATATTATTTTTAATTCTCCATTTTCATCGAGACAATGAGAACATTAAATATTTACTGTAACAACAAATAAAAGGTCTGAATTTGCACCGGCTGCTTTTTCTTTGAAATTTTAGCCTGCTTTTGTAAAACTCTGGAAGTTCTCCCTTCCTCTAAAGCAACTGCAAGCCCCTTGGATGCTTAGTGAAAAAATATTGATTACAGCTGGGGTGATTTTGTTTGTCAGAAAGTATTTTGCCCTCCAGCAATTCTGAAATTATTCTTGAATTTGGGTCAAAAATAGTTCTGAAGGTCATGAAGAGGTGGGACTCTCCTTTGCTCCATAATCTGTTAATTAAAGATCTTGCACAGACTGGAGGAGAACCAGACTGAGTAAAGGGAAGCTGTAACCATGTCATACATCTGTCAGGAGAGTGTCCTCACTGTCATGCTCTCAAGTCATTTGGAGAGGGCTTTTCTCAGTCCTTCTTCCTGCTGGTGCTGTTCCTCTTTGTAGAAAACACTTAAGTTCTTGTTGGAGCCATGACTAGAAGGTGGGTGAGCAATGCCCATGCTTTGGGTCTAAAGGATTTGGGTGTAAAAGAGCATGCTTCTGAGAAAAAGGTGTTAGATCCAAACCAGTGATGATGATGATTCAGCAGGTAAACTAAAAACATGAATTATACAGGTATTGCCAGTACTAATCATCTTAAGTGACACTAAGTCTTAAATAATATCATCGAGAACTGTGGAGCAGCCTGCCATTAGGATCTCTCATGCATCTCATGCCAGCCAGTGCCTCGATCTTTCTACAGAAAGTCGCAAAGCTTTTGTATGTTTCCCATCAAATAGGGAACTAACCCCTCACTTAACACCACAGAGACATACAATTTGCAGGAGGAAAGCCGGATGGGATGAAAGGCTCAGCGGACATACAGGAAATGCTCTAAAACAGTCAGAAATAGGGAGATGACACACATCCTCAGAAGGTACAGTCCTTTACCCTGGGATCAGAGGGTGGCATTTCTTCCCAGCTGGAGATTCTGTTCTACTTGCTTGTGGTTTAGTAAAAAGACATTGTTTTGCTGCTTCCCCATTGTAACCCACACGTTCTAAAAACAACCATCCGCTTTCAAGAACAAAATGCTAAAATGAAACATGATGCCCAACAACCTTCATTTGTTGCTGCTGGGCCAGTTCAGCCTCTCCTGTATAACAAAGAGTTTTAAATGCCATTCTTACTTATCTCTCCAAAAGTTGTGACCCCAGTGTCCACACACATCTTCAATTCCAGTCTTCACGTGGTCAAAGAACTAAAAGGGAAATGATGTTTCATTACATAAACTTAGAGACATCACTTGGCCTGCCTCTAGATATTACCAGTTTCTAACTTACTTCAAAACAGAAAAGTCTGGTCAGAATTCAGGACGATGCTTCAGTCTAACTAAACACAGTTTAACCAGACTCAGAGCCATGTTAGATTTTGTCCCCCTGGAGCTTCCTTAACTCACAGCCCCAACAGTACAGCAATTAGTTGCTAATTTCCACAACATCGGTCTTGCTCAGCACCTGCCTGAATCTGGAGGTAACTTGTTTTTCCCATATTTTCATTTCTTTTGAGTTCCCTAACCACTTTGGGCTATGCCTGGGACTTCTTCAGGGACTTCCCCAGGCCTGACAGTGAAGCAGGCATGACTTTGCGGAGGAGAGAGACTGAGTGGGCAGCAGCTCCCCACATCGGCACAGGGATGCACAGGACAGAGCTGAGATACCCAGCATCACGTCCTGAGCTCCTATTTTAGGGAACTGTGGTTTAGCATCACCTCAAAACATCCCGATTGCCTAATATTAGAAACAGACTCTTCCTCAGCCTATTATGAATCACAAAAGAGTGAATCAGTTCAGCTAAGACCTCACTCGATCCCCAGAGGCAGCTCGTTTGCTCTTAATTCAAGTACCACGGTACGGGTCCCAAAGTCAGTGGGAAACCCCGAGTAGATGTGTCCAAATGAGAAGCTCTAAAAGGATGGATTTCTAGATGCCTAGATTGACTTCTTTGCTGAATGTGGCTCTTCTTATTCCTCATTTTTGGATTTTCAAGCCACCTGCCACAGGTATGCCACGAGGAGAAATACATTCAAGAACATGCATGGCTAATAAACTGCAATAATCAGAGACATGCACGTACCAAACACAAATCTATAAAGAGGCTGATGATGTGAGAGTTAAGTAAGTTTAAGAGTATGTTTAGGAGGAATTTGCATTTGTTTCATTAGACTAACTAATAATTAAATTGGTAAAGGTTTCTTAATGTAGCCAAGTTCTTAAATAACACATAAGTGAAACAAACTAAGAAAGCTAGTTTACCTCAAGAGGTGAACAATTAAGAAAGTGAAGATTCCAAAATAATGTTACATAATAATACTAGTTTTGATAATTGCCAAAGGTTATATATAAGCTTTACAGTTACTGTGCTTATAACAGCTATCAGAAAGAAGCCCAAAAGAGCATGCGCCTTTCTGTAATACTGTATGCTGAAGCCTTGTCTTACTGAAGGCCACTAGGAATTTCATCTTTATCAGGGTTTCATCTATGACACCGAAGCTGCAACATACCCTGTTATAAATTTCTTCACTAACAGCTGGCTGCTTTTTATTTGACCTTTTGACATCAAGAAACTCCACCAGTGGGCGAATTGTTATTCCCTGTGAAGGAAAAAAAAAAAGGCAAATAGTTTTTTTTTTCCCCCCTTATAAACATAAAGAAAAACCAAAGCCTTTCAGTCTTTTCCATCTGTCAGAGCACTGAGAATGCCTGTGGATATCTTCTTAGCTCTGGGTACTCTTTCACCTTCCTAACCCCCAAATTCATCCTGACACAGTAATTGTAACAGCGAATTCACTCTTGTGATTAACAATCTTAGAATAAGCTATGAAGTCCTTGTCAGCACGCAGACTCCACTAATGCAACAGAAGGAAGGAAGGGGCACCCTAGAGCTAAGAGGTCCAAGAGGGGCAACCTGACAAACCCCATCAGGAATACGTCACTTACCCCATCCAAAGTATTTTTTTTTTTCAGTTCTGTTATGTATTAGAAAAACCTTTACTTGTTTTCTGAATTAATAAACAGATCCCCCCATCATTCCAAAGCAAACATATATAAAGTCCTCTTTTTCAGTGATTACTTCCAAAACAGGTACTCAAAGATGTGTCAACAGTAGCACTCAAACTGCTGGTTCAAGACTCGTGACACTAAGACTTTTTGTAAATACGTGTCCTTGCTTGACTGTTCTCAAAGAAAGAACAATAGGTTTTGGCTATCCCAGGATGATATAATGGTTTTGAACAATTATTTGTGGAAGAATTGACATAATTTATTTGTATGGGCACACTGGCACAGGGGAGAGGAATGAATCTCTCATGGTGTTGAGATCAGTCCCTACTATCCCAGACAACCAGGTCACATATTTCTTTTCGTAAATGAATGGAGCTTTATCTTAAAAGTAGTCAGGTTTCTTTGCCCCATTGCTCGTACTGGAACACTCATCCTGAACCTCATTGTTCTGATAATTAGAAAGCTGCTTCTTAATTGCATCATGGTCACTTTGTACCACTTTGTTCTTGTGCCAACATTTGTCTTTTCAGATTAAACAGTGTACCTCCTTCACTGGTGTTCACTCCCTGATACAAACAGTAATTATATTCCCTCTCCTTCACTTTGCTAAGGCCAAGGCATCCTGGTTGCCTTTCTCACAACAGGCTTACCAGTCCCGTGATCACCCTAGAACATGACATTATTCTGTGATGGAAATACCTGTCTCAGTATGTCATAAGTTCAGATTTGCCTTTCTTCTGTCCCCCACTGCATTGGTGACTTAAACTTTACCCTGTTATCACTTGGTACAACTATGTCTTTCTCGCTTTCTGGTTTTTTTTTCCAAATGAAAGGCTCCCATTTCATAAGAGAAAATCCTACTAAGGAAGTCCTAGCAAGAACATGTTTGCATTTTTTACTGTTACATTTCATTCTGTTTCTATCACATTGTCCCTCAGTTATGCTTTTCTTTCTACATGATATCCCATCTTGCTGTCACCCTGAGAACACCTCCAAAGCTTGTCATCAAGAAGTATCAGCAACAAAAAACTCCTACGTTTATGGGCCACAGTCATTAATGAGAACATTAAACAAAACCATCCCCAGAAATTATCTTTTAGGAATTCTATTAATAAAAATCTCATCAGCCAGTTATCTGACCTGGGTGGTCAAATACTGCAGCAGGTGCCCAGGGAGGCTGGGGAATCTCTGTCCATGGAGATATTCAGAACTCAACTTGACATGGCCCTGAACAACATGATTTAGCTTAAAGGTGGCCCTGATTTGGGCACGAGGCTGGACGAGAGACTCCCAGAGGGGTTCTGACACAAAGGACCATATGCTTCTACTTCCCTTTATAGGAGAAACTGCCACTTCCTTCCTCATTGCTTTACAATCATGCTAATG
Source organism: Psophia crepitans (assembly GCA_013399095.1). Classification (NCBI taxonomy): domain Eukaryota; kingdom Metazoa; phylum Chordata; class Aves; order Gruiformes; family Psophiidae; genus Psophia; species Psophia crepitans. The sequence goes on along the minus strand of VWZZ01001635.1, from coordinate 88,149 downwards.
TCAATCTAAAACTCAGTTTAATGAGTAGTTAAGCTAACAATCTGTCATGTATCCCCCCCAAGATTTTATAAGAGTCCAGTTAGATGAGATTACTTTGTCTTATCAAAGAATGATTATCGGTTTTCCCTTTGGTAAACCATGTTGCATTTCATAACACCTTCCATTTACCTCCACATTCTAAATTATACTATCCTTCAAAATCAGTTTTCACAGCTTACATCCTAAGGTCAACTAACTGACCTTCAGTTGCTCCTGCCACCTTTTCTTCTTTCCCAAACATGAGCACAGGTAGTTCCTACTTCCTATGATACCTTTACCTGTGTAAAAGGCAGGCCAAAAAGGTTATTTTTCTCCACAGACCTGAAATTCCATGTAGCAGAATCTCTCTCACTGCTCTGGATAACATCTAGCTTGATCTGTCTATTTGAGGTGCTTTGCCTCCTCTACATTTTGCTGGTTTCAGTGACTTCCCCCTCTCTTGGTCACGCTGACCAGTCCTCCATGGCCAAGTTGATACCAGAGACAAGTTCTTCGCATTATTCCACACACCTGGAGCTTTTGGACAGATGTCCAGCTGGCTTGCAGCATCACTGCCTAACACCCAGACTCAAACACTCCAGATAACCTCTCAGTGCCCTCAGTGACTTCCATCCCCTGCTCACTGTGCACCATATTCAACACCAAACTCCTGAGTAAATGCACAACTTTAAATATTCTAACAAGGAATTAGTGCTGGGGCTGTACCCAGATTATCTTTTATCTCTACTCCAACCTCACTAGGTCTTAAATGCTTAATACTACTTATATGTTAGCATAAGTACTTAATATCTGGCATACTTTTGCTACCTGTCAGCAGTCTGCATAGCACTTTTAAAACTGTGACCATGGAAAGTACCTTCAAATATGTTCCTTCCAGTAAGTTAGGGCATTTGTTTTCCTAGCCACTGCTTATTTACAACCTGTCTGAGAAAGAAGTCCAGAAGAAAAAAGGCATTACCTGAATGAAAACAGTAAAGAATATCACCACAATCACAGCAGTGATGAACAATTTCTTCCTGGGGAACACAGCAGGAGGAAGCAGGAACACAAGTGAGAAACAAATAGCTCCTCGGAGGCCTCCATAGGCAATAATAAATTGGTCCTTAAAAGTGAGAGGAATTGTCCGGAACACATTAATGATTTGAGTCAAAACAAAAACACCTGAGGAAAAAAAAGCACAGAAATATCAGAAGGGAAAGAAAGGAAATTAAAATTACACAGAAATCCCCTACAATGTGAATATTTGTTTTAAAACACTTTTATTTGCTTCTTACCTATATATTATTGATTAAATGTTACTTAGCAGTTTGAAAACACCATGAAAGAAAACTTTAAAATCATCCTAAACATATTTAGTGAGCTAACCACCTCAGGTCAGCTGGATTTAGGACCCGAAGCAGTTAATTGATCTCCACAAGACAGCCATCTGCTAGACTTTGCACCTCTAGAACAGGAATAATTCTCTGTGTCAGTATAGACCAAGACTCCTAAATTATTTTTCTAGTAGGATTTCAGGTGCTTTTGAACACTTTGCCTTGTCAGCTCCATCAGTCTGTGCTTTGCATCTGGCAAAATCCTATTCACTCACTCAATTTGACTTGCACAGACAGGAAGGATGCAGGCCTGGGGATGGAGGGAGGAGATGCTAGTGCATGCTGGTGTACAAAAGGCAAATGCTCTAGGGATGTGGCAGACTGGAGTAAGGGTATAAATTTTTTTCTTCACAATATACACCCGAACAACACTTTAAGTACAGCATTTCCTGTTTTGATGCTATTTATGCCAATGACTGGGAAAACCAGAGAGCTAGTAAACATAAATAAATAACCCCACACACACACCTGTTGGGTTTTTTTTTGTTGTTGTTGTTGCAGAATTGCTATTCTTTTATGCAAAAATTGTTTATTTGTCAATATATATTTACTTAAATACATGTGCTCTGATTAACAAGTAGACTGCCTCTGACTTTAGATGGGCAGGATCAGACCAAACTGATTTTTGTGTTCCATTTTTGAGGAATTTTTGAGGAAGCTGGAAGCTGGCCCTGAGATCTAGGACATGTTACAAATAAAAAGACCATTCTACAAGCTGGGAATCTGTCTAATTTTTGGCATTTTCTACCTGAGAAGTGGTAAAAAGTTTCACTTGCTATGATTACTGACGCATAGTCTGAGACGTACCCAGTGCCCTCCAGATTAAACAGAAAAGGAGGGTGAAGCTAACGAAGGCCCAGTTCCACTCATGGTTCTTCCCAACTGTAGACACTCCCATGAAGATGAAGATTAAGGTCTCACTGACACTGCTCAGCATCTTCATGAAATACTTTATTGTCGTATAGGATTTTTGGGAAACATTTTCCTCCACGTATTTATTCATGGTCATGGCACAAGCTGTAATCCTGAAAGACAAACATTATCCTGGATTTCATTGGCTTGTTTGGGTTTTTTTTTAGCCTCGCTTATTTCTATAGTCCTCTTTAAAATACAAAGCCTAACTTATTTCATAACTAATCTCAAATTCATAGACTTGGTGAACCTACAGTTTTTTGCATGAAATTTTTTTCTACAGTGGGGAGTCTTCTGAGAAGACATCAGTATATAGGGAGTTTTGTCACACATTAAATCCATGTGGTCTGTGGAGGGATCACTCAAATTCTGTGTTTTGAAGGAGGCAGAGCTGAGGAGAGGCAGAGGTAGCCCTGGAAAACAGGGATTGCTGCTTCTACTGCTGCTAAGGGATGTCAGACAGGATGGCAACTGCATGTCTTGTGGCAGGGTTTCCCTCCCTTCCCACCAGCACTTGTCCCACCGAACCGTTCCCTCCCTCAGTTGCAGTGAGAAGCCATCACCTCTTTCCGTGAAAAGTAAGCAGTAAGGCTACAGACAACTTGTCATCCTCCACCACTGCTTGCTTTGCCGGTGCCTAGGGCTGAATAGGAGAAAACCACCCCCAGAAATCACGCTGGTGCTGTTGCACATTTAAAACACCTACAAAGGAATGAAATGGGCATCTCAGCTGATACATGAGAGAACAGACAGGGCTTCCTCTAAGTGCTCTGGGCCTGTGTGAGTAAGCAGAGTTTCTTACCCAACAGGAAGAGCAAAGAATGCCATCAGTGGCTGTACATCACTGGCTCAGTATGGTTGCCCATAGTGCAGGGATGGCTGAGGACCACTTAGCTATGAAGTTTACAGGTTTAAGAATAGTTAGCAGAAGTGGCTGGAGGATAACCTCAAGGTGGTGCCTCAGTGTAGGGGAGTATAGTATGAATTGCCTAATAATTATCAGGGTGGGCAATTAAGGCAAGATACATTGTGAAATAGCTGTTGCTCCCGGTTCTATTATCTAGGGCCAAAAAAAGTCTACTCTGATTTCCTGGTTAAGAAGCATTATACACACTCATTTATGGGTTCTCAGTCAAACAATGTACACTAAACCTAAACAGAGAGAGAGAGAGATGTGTATTTATGTTGTCTTTCTGAATACAGCCCATGAGGACTTGTCCTATCGGTATTTATCCCAGTTCCACCAGGTTTTCAGTTTATAATTATTTGCCAGCATAGGGGATATCTCTTCCTACTAAAATCTCCACACTGCTCTCTCATGGAGGAGGACAGTTTGTTTGCCAGCATCTCTTTGGAAAAAGCTAAAGACGACTTTCCCAGTGTAGAGTGGGATCTCTCTCATGGAGATTTCACTGTACAAAGTCTTCTGCTGAGCATCTCCGGCCTTGAAGCCAAGAGCCCACCTCTGAACAACTCAAATGTCCCTGACTGTGAGTGTAAATTGAAAGGCAGACTGAGGGAGAGCTCAGAAAAAGCTCACTGACATTATAAACACATATATCTAGGTTCTTTCTTCCAAGAGAAGGGATTAAACATTTTTTTTTCAAGCAGAAAGGGGAATCACAGAAGCAGCAGTAACTTCAAAAGGACCTTCACATAATAATAAACTTCCTTAGGATACTGCAAGAAGGTGTCCCATAGCAGCAGCTGAGGCTGTAGTCACTGGCAGACCCTGAACATGTTTCTCCTAATTAATTAAAGTTAGTTTTGTCCAGAAGTTTTCTTCTTTTACGTGGAGCTAGCACGGCCTGCTCTGGAGGTCAATGGCCAAGATCTGAAACACAGTTGTAGATCTCTGACCCCAACACATCCACATCCCCAAAGTGACTGGGCAGCAATACTTCTGAGGGACAAATCTGGGAGGACACCTGGACACTGGGAGAAGCCATAGTGTGCTTCGCTGGCCTCTGTCAAGCCACACAGCCCCTGCAGCCACAACAGGGTGAACAATGCCCAGGGAAGAGGGTCTGATGAGGGGAGAGGTGCACTTCAGTGAGGCAGGCAGTGGCTTACAAATGCAAGTAGAGAGGGTTTTCTAGCAGAACAGTGCATCTAACGTGGCCTTCACCCTGCATTTTTGTCCACCTACACTTGGTGACAGAGAAGCAGATCTAGTCAGCACAAAATAATAATGGCTATTGCCATACAAAACCTAGCTCCAATTCTAAGCCAACTCCAAGACTAAGAAGAAGGAAAGCTTGACTAAAACTCTCTCAGACTTCCCATCCACATTTAGTACTGACATAATTGTCAGCTCTCTCCTCATTGTCAGCTGATTTCACCATGGTCTTGAACAGAAAGATCCTCTGTGGCCCGAGAGTAGCGTGCTGTCTGATAAGCAGAGCTCATCGTGGCCAGGTGGGATACACCGCAGAAGAAATAATGCAGATTTCCTGAGTATACAAGCTTCCTCCCTGCAACACTCAGTGGTTTAGGTAACAATTCTAGTTTGAGCATGTGGCTGGGACAACAGAGCCCAGCATTTTGGTCCACACAGATTGCTGACACCCTTCACAGCTCTCCTCCTTGTTCCGATCTTACAGTTGCTCAGACTGGGGACTTGTCTTAGGTCCCACCATAGATCCCACAAACACATGTGCCTGCATATCTCAGGAAGAAAGGGGGAGACAATCTGGACCATGCACGGATTTTGTCCTGACATGGAGCAATGACTTGACCAGCACATACATCCAAGCCCGGCAGCCGTCAAACATTTCCAGGTTCTTCAGTTTACACATAGTTCTGGTGATCAATCTCAAAAGTGTATGCGAAGAAGGGTCTCAAATCTACTTAACACTTTCACCCTCCAATACTTTCACATTCAGTGGCAAACCAGCGCTTCACTCCACAAAGTACACTGACAGACCTAAAAATATCTCAGGTTATGTCACAGGTCGTGACAGCTCTCCTGTGCATGCACAGCTTATCTGTACAAGTATAACAAGTCCGATGCACCCCAGCTACCTCCATCTGACTGGGCGCACGGTGGAGCTGGCGAGTGCAGGGGCATCAAATGCAATATAGCCAAAGTGCCGCGGGCAGGCTGCGAAACAGCCGTTGCCAGAGCTGCGGTCACTGCAGAGTCTCAAAGCTGCCGCTTACCGCCCGCAGCACTAGGGCTGTCAGGTCTGCAGCAAAGATAGAACAAAACACTCAGCACTATTTATTACTCTCTTAGAAGAAATAGTTTTCATTATTATAGTCGTTTAGGAAAGCCCTGCAGCTTGGGGAGTGGGGAAGCATGGTCTGGACACAGTTTGTTTTTGGATCCTGAGGTAATGGAGACACTGTAAATAGACGTCCGATAAGAATCTGTCACCAGATTAATCAGGATCTTTGCAAGCTGTAACTTAAAACACCTACCATGCTTAACCAGTAGAGTTTAAAGGGACAGCACTCATATAGAAAATACTGTTTTCAGCGTCAACTAATCGATGAGTTGGTTCCCCAGGGCGACAAACAGTGCTGTACACTGCTTGTTACTCTTGAGGTAAGTACTATTCCACAGCTCGTCACTGCTCACTTTATGAATCTGCTATCTCTTCACAGGACTTATCTACATTAGAAAAAAATTCTGTTGAAGTCTCTTTAAGTTGAAAATGCTATTGCAATATAGTGTTAGAATTGAATATAAAATATATTTCTTTAAATATGCAAGATTTCAAGTACATTATTATCTTATGCTGTTCCTAGATTAAATCTTTACTGTCAAGCAAAAGCTTAGGTGTGTTTTATTTCACATTTCTTATCCACACATTACTTCTGGCTTCCACTTCTGTGACCGGAGATAGTTGCTTTGGTCAAGAAGAGGAGGGAAACAAATGGTTCATTGCAATTAACCTGCAATCTTCTGTGCATCTGAGGAATAAAAGTCCTCCTGTACAAACAGTGCAGTTTCTGTCATTACTGCAATAAACTAGGCCACTGGGTTCAATCCTCAAGTTTCCCTGACCTACTAAATTTACAGTAGTTTCAATGTTTGTTCCTTTCAGCCTGCTAATTCACTGTTGCAAAAAAAAGAAAAATAAAAAAAAAAGAAACACATATTAGTAGTTTTGCTGCTTCACAGCCTTTATGAGAAATTAGTAAGCAGAAAATGCAGCATTATAATTAGAAATGGAACCAAGCAAATAAAGTTCAGATTCACATCTGTACGTTTTACAGCCATGCTCCCGACTCAAGCCCAGCTCTAATTACAGTAGAAGCTCCAGGAGGAGAGGGTTTTCTCACTGCAGCTCACAGGGACATGATTCAGTCCCGGTGCTATTTCAGCCTGGTAACCTGGTGCAGGGCTTATACACAGATCTTTCAAGAATCATTTGTCCCCAGAACAGACTTATCAGAAGAGGGACAAGCACCTTTCACTCCCCTCTATTCCTCTGCCAGCGAATTCCTGCTCGCACAGAAGTGAGGCACTCTGTATATGTATCTCATTTATTTGATAACACTGTACGTCCCTGCTCACGTCCTCCGCCTCAAGTATGGTACAGCACATAACCACAAGGTCTTGCTGAGTATCTTTAAGAAGCTAGTTATGAAGGAAGTTTAATAGACTCAAGTGGATGTGGGTGCAAAAGGGGAGATCAGGCAATTATTCCCTACAGGCTGAACTATAAATGGCCACAGAAGCATAATAATGAATAAACAACCTGAGTTGTAAAGGACATTCCAAGGTCATTTGGTCCAACTCCATGCTGAAAGGAGGGCTGACTTTAAAGTCAGACCCAGGCAATCCTGCCGTGAGTCACTCGCTGCAGAAAACGACAGGGAACTCAATACCAGTGCATGCTGTACTATGTGACAGAGCAAAACACTCTCTGCAGTTCAAAGCCGAGCAACATGTGAAAAGCACGGGGAAGATGTACTCCAGGGGGATGCGGCGATGACGGGAGCGGTGCTGGGAGGGGGCATGCCTTACACCTCATGAGACACTACAGGGCTGCGGAGAGCCCTTCCGCTCCCCATAAGCACTGCTGATATATCCAGCTGTTAGAAAATACATTTAGAGTCAAAAGACATACAGGATGCTTTAAAGATACCTTATCTTCTGTTGTGCTGTTGGAGCGAAAAAATACTTCATGCTTCCCTTACTGTTTTGCACCCACTCAGGGGTCGCTGTTAGAAAGGAAAAGCGATAGCTCAGTAGCGCCATGGGACGCGCTGGTGTGCTGGTGGCAGGCACTGGCGTGCGGTGGGTCCACTGACCCACCAGCAGACCTGCCGTGCCCTTTCCATTGTATTCTGGATGCAGCATGCCCAAATCAGTATTTTCATGCATACAGCTACAATTTTTTCCATGTACAGTTTAGCCACATGGTTTTGGTTTAGAAACCCTTTAAGTATTTGATCATAGGATGTCAAGGACATTTGACTTAAGAAGTGGAGGAAACTAGAAACCACACAAATGCTATGAATAGAAGCTAGGGAAAGAGATGGCACATTTATGAACTCGGTCAAAGAGGATGCATGCGTTACTTTATTTAGGCTCATATCAGAGAAAGAAACCCATGCAATCTTTAGCTCTTTACTTATATTAAAGTACCAACTCCTCCCATTTCATGGCATATTTCTATTTTTTTACTACTGAAATCATCAGCTTTAAGTTTCCGTATAAATTGCTTCCCAGTCCCAGAAAACCTTATACTAGGTTATACATAACCTATGACTATGATATCAAACCTATCTTCACTTTCCTAAAAGATAATCATCAGATGAGGTATTATCAACTATTAGTGATACTCGGAAGTAACATCTGAGCTTTCATAAAAAGCTACGCTGCTAATGCCTGAATGACTCATATTTGCCACTAGAACAATACAAAGTCATTAAAGAAGGTTCGCCTTTAAAAATATTACTTGGAACCAGAGCAAACCATTTAAGTATATCAAATGTCATAAAGGCTCTTTCTAAAGTTGAGGTTCTTACAGTATAAACAGAATCAAGCGAGAGGCTGCGCTCTCTCTTTACTGAAGCCCAGGAGTGAAAAACCAGAAGTGAAAATATTTTTATCTGTTAGAATTGGGAAGAACAATATTATTTCATACATAATGATGTATACAGAGAGCATTGCAACACACAGGCACATGTATCAAGATACTAAACTAAAGGGTTGTACCACCATAGGACTAGATTCTGCAAATTTTACATTCACCCAGTTTTACTGTGCTTGTAATCCAGCAGGAGTTTGCCTTAATGATATATACGCTGTCTTCACTGAATGGCACCTACTGGCCGCTCACATGACTAAGTGTAAGATGTAGTTTCACAATATATATTGGCATCGGAAGTGAAGCCAGTTCATGAAGTTCCCAGCTACCACTCCCTCTCCCTCCCAGCCACCGCTGTCCCCACATCCCTGTGGGCCACCCATCAGCCATGCCTTTATGACTAGTTGTAGGGTCACATAAGGACACAGGTCACCAAACTGATCTGGGTTAAAAATAACCCCACCAAAAATACAAGGGATTATTTCTAACTTGGAACATTTCAAAGATATGGTTTATGGTGTGATACCATGAACAGTTTTAGTGACACAGCTGGTGTCGTGGCAAGCCGAGAGAACGGGGTGGAAGGAAGCAGGAGGGGAGAGGCCGGAAATCCTCAAGCCAGCATCGCTGCCACGCACGGTAGAAAGATGCCATATGGCAAACTTTGCAAAATCTGGTCCCCTCTGCAATTTCCTTTGTCATTCTTACTTGGGTGCTATTATTACTGAAGTTTGGAGTACTTACGCCATGATGCCCGAGAGATGAAACATTTCAGCTGTTATGTATGACAAGTAACTGTACAGGAAGACAAAGAGTGGCTCAATCACTCGGATTTTATGGGTGAAACGGGTGGTAAAGGCTGCTACAAATCCCAAAAGGATTCCAATCAATACTCCACCGATCCCCACTATAAAGAAGTTAGCAATCCCAGCGAATATGTCAATAACCTTAATTGTGCGCATCTGGCAGAAAGACTTGAACAAATTGTACAGGACCTATGAGAAAAAGAAAGCACATTATGGTTCTGAACTGTTCTTAATTTCCCTTCACGTCATTATGATCCTCTGCTTCACTGTTGAACTCTGAATTTCTCTATCATCTACCTTGAACACACTTGTGAGATACGCTGTAGTTTACCTCTGGCATATTACTTGTCATCCATATGTGTCAGGGAGATGTACAAAGAAGGGTAAATATCGTTATTCCCATTTTTGCAAATGGGACAGGTTTCTTAACCCATGCTATTCTGCAGGCCAGAAGGATAGATCTATCTAACCTTTCTTTAAATTCATTTATTTGAACAGCTTCTAATTTTTCCACAAATGGCCATTTCAGATTTTCCCCAGAATCAACGAAATAAAAAAGGAGGAGGAAAAATACAGTTTCATAATCAGTGAAAAACCAGGTTATTTTCAAATGTGTTTGATCTGTGGAAGACACCGAGAGCTGCAGTACTGAATTAGACCACAGATCCATGTGGCGTGGGGTAAGGAGGAAGAGGGGATGGATAGCGACCACCTCAAGGACCACAAGAAACATGACATCCATGGAGCACTCTTTCTTTGATATACTAACCACTAAGAATCCAGTGGTTTAAAGACATCTCAGACTTTAGATAATGTCTAGAGATTTGGATTTAATTCCCAGTAAAAGACCTGTTACCATGTATTTGCTCAGTTTAATTTTCAAAGAGTTTATAGCCATCCTCCAAAAAGACCAGGGTTATTGGGATTATTGCATTTTCTTAGCCAGAGAGACTTTTTGTTTCATACAGGAAACAGGACAATATAAACTGCACATTTCTCTAACACCCAGCATTTTAGTTACTACAAAATAGACAACAATAGAATCAATTACTCCCAAAGAAACCTTAAAGGGCCTATCCATCTGCAGACTTACTTGAGAGATTTAAGCTTTGCCAGGTGCTGCATGTATGCCCCCAGCAATGAGATACCGTGATGGCTACATAGTCCCCTTGTACAGATCTATGCTCGGTCATAGGCACCCACTCCCATCACAAAAAGGATCTAACCCAGAAATGGAAAATGAGTTCACAGGCTAAGCTACCTTGGTCGTAATAAACACCTAACTAGACATCTTGTACAGTTTGCAGGAGTTAAACCTCCATGTTCTTTCTGGACTTCTTAATAAACCAAACAGGTTTCTCTATCAGAAATGCTATTTGAGAGAACAATGTTTTATCAGTACTTGCATTGTGCCAACAATGTAAGTGTTTGAACAGTGACTGGGAGGGATTTGTCATATTCACAGTCTTGTTCTCTCTCACATGACAGAAAGTAAGTTGTACAGCTCTTCTTGGCCAAAATTTGATAGGTCTTAGAGAGGGGAAAGTTTTCACTATAGACTAATGCAAAGACATGGCCCATTATGGGTCCTTTGGGCTAAGTGAAAGGAAATAATTGAAAAGGAAAAGAAAAACTGTATTCCAGAGCAAGCATGAAAAAAGACGGTTAAATCGAACCTAGCATGGTCACCAGTAATTTCTAGTTTTCATTACAAAGCGACAAACAGGCAAAAGCAGGAGCAGGAACTATTTATTTGATAAGAATGATGTCCTCAGGATGAGTCCACCAGGCAGAAGCATCCTTTTTCACCTGGACAAACCTTGTTGCTCTGAGGCAGATTCCCAGCTTTTTTACCCTGTTCCTTGTTCACTATGTCCTGTGCAGGGCAGGAAAGTAATCTCATAGGCTCCACTGGCTTTCAACCTGTCTTGCTGACTTGCGGACCTTATGGATTTGCATGAAGAAAAGTATAGCAGAACTAAGCTCACTGACAATAGGTGTGCCTTTGTTGGTCACTTTACAAGGACCTCTCAGTCCACAGACTCCCAGGAGTCTCCATGAACCACAGACTAAAGAAAAAATACTGTTGATTTGTGTTTGCAAGGAGAGGAGATCCCCCGAGTCACTTGTTGAAACTTGGGACCACCCCAGAGTTGGTGGGTGGTGTCTTCAAGACACCTACAGAATTTTACCTGGCAGAATACTCCCTTGGTATGTATGACTATTTTCTTTAATTAGAGTTTGAAATAGACTTTTTTATATTTTAAAATGTAACTACATAAATGTATATAAGGCCACTGAAAGCTGTGTGTAAAGAAGAATATAATTTTGATGAGCTCAACTAATAGCCTCTCCACAACATCTTCTCACCCTCACAGAAAAGTATTCACCCTGCAAACAGAATGGAGTTTGTTGTTTCCACATACAGACATCCCGATAAATCTCAAGTCTGTTGCTGTAAGTTAGCTGAAAGAAGAAAAGCGATGTTCTCCTTTGTACCTCAGATCAATCCAGACAGACGTGGTAGAAGCAGCAGCTCGGACTATGGAATGTCATGAACATGATTTTAATCTCGCTGCTATTGTTGTTTATTTACACTGCTGTAAATGAGATCAAAATCAGGTTCATTTCCCTTTTACTCTACGGCAGTTCAGTTTTACAGCTCTCTCTAAGCTTTCAGGTGAGTTAACATCGACTCTGGTCACATTTTGTAACGTGTTTGGTATGAAAACACTTTGGTTTTTTTTTCAAGTTCAAGATTTGTGTTTCCTCAATATCCTTCAGATGAACTCGCTGAAGGTTACACTAAGGAATATTAGTCACCAATCATTTTTTAATCTTGTCTCAGAGTATCTCTACTCTTCCTAGACACTAATTGCTTATTTTCATCAGCTCTCAGTTATTAGTTTTTAATTCTGAAATTACTTTAAAGCACTCTAAAATAATGTTTTCAGTAGAGGTGGAATACAGAGCAGTGTTGTAATGTTTTCCAACATGGGAATAATATTATTGTAATGACACTGGCTCCTTCATTGTGATTTTAAGCCCAGAATTGGAATTTGAACTGCTAACACTCAACTTCAACTGTGATCTTGCCATTTAATACCACTGTGCTAGTTATCACTGACCCGGTCTTTCGGTAAAGGACCAACTCTGAAAAAGAAGCCAACAGGCAAACATTGTCCTTAGCCATATTCAAGCTCCAAAATTCCATCAGTGGGGAAAAAGGCATATTGCAAAAACTGTCAGGCATGAAAGACCATCTGAGAAACACAGCAGAGCTGAGATTCTTGAGAGAGCACACCTCGCTTTGTATCTAAAATGAAGGTGTGGTAGCACATTTTCTGAAAAGGGAAAGCATGATGACACTGCTATCCTAATAAAAGCTTTTATTAGGAACAGCCGGGCAGTGCAAGTGGGATAGCAGGAAGAAGGGCTTAAAGTATTGAGACAGCATGTTTACTAAAGCCACACTATTCTGCCCATCTGTGTAGCTCCTGGTTTTTTTGATACTGTCCTGGCTATATGAATTAAGCAGCTTCTGCAGATGGTCAGCTTGCCTTCAGCTTCCCTCCTGCTTCAGCCCCACATCCCACCAGAGGGACCTGCCGGGGTAGGTGGGACCCGAGCACTCCAGCAGACAAACGCTGGAAGGGGCTGAGCTCTGCCGGCTAGTCGGTTTTATCAGCTCTCCTGGTAACGCCACGAGGGCAGAGGAAGAGAGAGCATTTACAAAATGTTGTCTCCTGTGAGCGGATAGCTGTGTAACCCCAGCGGCACCACAGCGAGGGCTGGTCTGGCAGCACTGCTAAGGGCAGGGGAGACAAGGTCCTCTAAGGGCACCCCGCGGGGGTGCCCCACTGGGTCACGTTTCAGGTATAATCACCTGACTTCAGGTGTGCAAAATCATAACAAGGAACCATTAGCAGACCAAGGCTCAGCATGTGGAAACCACTTGATCTTCTGCCAAGTGCTACCTTTAAGCGATAGCTGGGAAATAAGACTGAACGCACTCTAAATTCCTTTCACTCCCTCATGAATATATGTATGGACTGTGTATGCTGGGCTGGCCCTACAGACTCCTCAGAGCACTCCCCCTGCGTTTCAGGGCATCTGGGCAGGCATGCCATGAGAAAGGGTTGGCTCCAAAGCAGGCAATAACTATGCTGACAGGAAAGCCATGCATCACGGTTATTAAATTGCCGTGCCAGAGCCTGTAAAAATGCTGGGTTTGAGTAATTTTCCATTGAGCAATGGCACACATGAGTACTTCCATCATCAGGATGTAGCATTTTCCTAGAAAATGTTGCTGGATTAAACGCTGCTCCAGTGGAAAGAGAATTGATTTTGTGATTAGAAAAACTGATTTTGGTTGGGGAAACCCACCCAAAAAAAAAAAAAAGCTTTACATTAACACAAACCCAGACCTTTTTCCCCCCAGAAAAAAACTTGTTTGAAAATAATTCCACTGCATGCGTGGCCATTAAGCGTGAATAGAAACAGACACAGCCATGGCAGAACTGCTAAGTCTTTTGAAACTCAGTATTTACAACCACTTATTTTCAGGACTGGCTTAAATACCAGTCCAGTAATGGCAGGCAATTTCAGCTGTAAGCTAGTGAGAAAAGCTAGGCTTTAAGGCAAGCCCATAAGAGAGGACGCGATTCAGCTGGCTGGATTGCAACAGAATCAGGTAAAGCACGAAGTATAAGTGCAAAAAAAAAGCCCCACCACAGTACTCCCACAGCCACACAGGAAATGATCAGTACCAAGGATCAGATTAAATGATGAGACATGTACGTGTTAAGCAGGTGAGGCAAAGTCCTAGAAAAGGGGAAACCAAAGGACAATTCTGCACAGAATGGGACAGGAATAAGAAGCCAGTGACAAAGACAGGCAAGGTGCAGGTCCAATTCATGAATCTTTCTGATCCTTCTGGCACAGGAAAAACTGGACCTCCATGGCTCACCAAGCAGACAGCATGCCAAGACAAAGTTGGTACAGGCAGGAAATCACGTAAGGCATGGATAAGTGGGAGTGGTGTTCCAGGCACGGTGTCATCAGGTACAAACGAGGGGCATTGGGGGTGTTAATGGAATTTGCAGATTGCTGTCCTCAGGTCAGCACCACAAACCCAATTCAGCTAGTTAATGATTAGAAATTACTGCCTCCAGATGGCTGTCCTATCGTATCTGTAGCCTGGGAGAAATATATTGGTGGTCTCAGGGCACCTCCAACTGGATGGGCACATGCACAAGGCCAGCATCAACTGGGTCCTGTGCCCGTGGTACCTCAATGATTTTCCCATTCTGCCTGTGAACATGCTGGGACACCCCACACTGGTGCTTCTCCCGCTCCTGTCCAACAACATTTCTGCAGGTGAGGAAAACTGCCAGTTTCAGATTACAGAAGTAATCAGAGAATTACCGAAGAATTCAAAGATACAGAAACTAAAGAGGTCAGGTAGTAAAATCCCTAAAGCAAACATACTACCACTAGACGTTCTTCCGGTATAGTAAGAATATCTTAGTTTCTAAATCTAAAGTTGAGAGAATTACATAAACACATTAGCACTCATTGGCTTCGGTCTTTCAGCAGTCTAACAATCAGACACAAAGAGATATGAGTGGCATGCAAAAAAACATTTATCATTTTTATCAAGTAATCATTTATCAAGTAACTTACCACAGTTATGGCATCATTCAGCAAAGACTCTCCGAACACCAGGATGTAAAGCTGCTCATTGACATGAATGTTTTCAAAAACAGCTAACACCGCCACAGGATCCACAGCTGAAATGAGGCTGCCAAAGAGCAAATTCTGCAGCAATGTGATATCAGTCAAACCAAATGCACTGATCTGGCAAATTCCATAAAGCGAAATTCCAATGCCGATGGCATTCCAGAGCGTGCCCACCACAGCATACCAGAATATGGTACCAAAGTTCTCAAAGAAAAGACGTGTTGGCATAAAATATCCAGCATCAAGTACAATGGGTGGTAAAAGATACAAGAAAAAAACATCACTGTTCATTACAGGTGGGGACTTCTCCTCTGCTCCAAAAATAATCCCACCAAGAAGCAATCCAACCAGAATGAGGAGACAGCTTTCAGGTACTATTGAGGGCAACTTGTGATAGAGATGAAAGCCTTCAAAGAAAAGTCAAACACAAAAAAGTAAAATGGTTATTTGGGCAGAATCCAAAAGATCATTCTGGATTCTGTTATCTTGGTTCCTATAGCAAACAAACAGCAATCGGAAGGCAATTTCATTTTCATTGCAAAAACTGAACTGAACCACAACAACACGTCAAGGCAAATTTGTCATCTAGGGTAGTTAATTCAGATAATTTGGTGTAGACTCAATCCAATACTGCGATGTTGCAGTTCATAGCTAGGCTGGCTGGAGCAACTGTGTGCAAGAGCTCAGTTTGTAAAAGAGTGGGGTTTTTCTTTTAATAATGTGGAATCCTTCAGGAACACAATCCAAACACTTTTCAAGGACAAATTACATCTAGATAGAGAAAAAAAATCATACTAACCACCCTTCCTCCATGCACAGCTTCACAAATAAGTTTAAGCAGTACATTCATTTTATTTTTAGGTGTCTTTTGGAGTCTCAAAGCTAGGGAGAGAAACTAGCACACATGACCTGTGCCCAGTCACCCATGGTCACTTCCCCAGTGACCATGAGCAAGCATTTACAGACACAATCATTCTTTTTATTTTAATGGAGCCTCCAAATTAATTTCACAAGAACCAACATGTTTTCCATAAAGTGACAATAAGTTGTAGCTTGTATTATTATGCTCCTTCTTCCGTATTATATGAATTGTGGTAGTTTCAGGAATCTCTCATAAAAATCTGTGCAAAGTACTGAAAATATGAATTAAAAAAAGGTTCTGAATGAGGACTTAACGGTTGGACTGGATGATCCTTGAGGTCTCTTCCAACCTTGATGATTCTGTGATCTCTGTGATCTCTGTGATCTCTTAATGGTTGAATGTTCCACAGCCTATTAAAACTCTACAAGCCATGCAGTTTTGATTTAAAGATTCACGTTACTTTTAGAAGTTGACTGTTTTAAGGATAATTTTGGTAATGAATGGGAAAAGTTTTGAAGGAACTTACTCCAGCCAATCTAATGGAACCATCAACCTTATGCACCAAGGTCACAATCCAGGTCCTGGCAATGCCAATCTTTTCCAGGCTCCTCCTTATCTATATTTGGCCCACATAATTATATAGAAAACTATCCACACCCACAAGATCCCACAATTCCTGCCTAACTAAAAAGCATTTAAATTATTTTAAATGAGAGCTGCACGGAAACACTGGGTGTGGTAATAACGGGCGTCTATTTCAGTATAACTATTTCAGTAAAAATCACACCTGTAGTCGAAACAGTTAAACTACTGCAAGCTTGGTACAGTTCACATCCAGTTTCCCAATTTCAGGCTTCTGGATATTCTAACACCAATTTTGTTAATTCTCCTTTCATTACAGATTTTTTTTCCAGGTAAAAGAAAGCCTGAACTTATAATTAGGGGAAAAAAAATGGTTAAGAAGGACCAAGGGGAAAGCTGTTTTAATCTACAGATTTTATACCTACATATTCTGTAATTATTAAATCTATTTTTTAAAGTAAGCAGCTCAAGCTGTATTTTTTTTCCTGTCTGGATGAGCACAGACTGCTTTTTAATATTTACAAACACAGACTATGTGACTCATTAGAAGGACTGCCAAATTCACTGTCATTCTGCAAAACCAGAATCACCAATATCCTATATGGGCAGCACAGGTAATGACCCTGGAAACACAAGAATTTGTGGTTGGAGATTTGAATCTTCACCTTTTAGCTACTTTCACATAAACGTTTTATGGTTTTGTCTTAGTTTCTGCAGTGGCAGGATGCCAATATTTCCAATGCAGTGATTGAAGTTTCCCCTGAGTAAGTAGATTTGCTTAAAGTTTTTTTAAGTCCTTCAGAGGTATCTTAAATAATTTTCTCAATAAAAATTGAGGAGGAGGGAATTTTTGTAAATGCAGCTTTTAATGAAAACAAAACACCATCCCAACCAGCTGTAATGCAATGGTAATGAAACGTCTACTGTGAATATAAAAGTAAAAATCTTTTTCTTTCCTTCTTTACAAGTCACCCTTTGGAAAATTCATACACTCTCAGAGTTTTTGGGACTCCACTTCATCCTTAAAGGTAACTGAAAGGCTGCCACAAAGTTAAATGTGCTTTTTAGCCATGTAAACAGCATCAAAACTCCTAAAAGATTGCCTACCTCATGAAAGGCTTTCAAAGGCGATCAGGGAAGGGCTGTGGTTCCCCATCTAAGGGCAGAGAACTAGGATTTAGGATCCAGTGCACAGGGTCAGGAGCAGGTGCCCTGCTCTGACAGATCCACAGTCAGGTGGCCAGTACCACCCTGCGAGCAGATCCCCCACAGTACATGAATACTTGGACATTTATGCTGAACCCCAGACCACAGCTACTTTCTCCTCTTCTGTCCCTGTTCTTGGGCTCCTGACCGTACAGTGATCCAGCTTCAACAGCACAGAAGATGTTGGCCCTCAAGCCATTGGGCATTAGGGCACTTGCCCAAAGTGCAAGTTCAGTATTCTTCAAGCTAGAAGTCCTTAGAGTCCTGGTTTCCTACTTTTTGGGAGAAACCCAGCATGCTCTGATGCTGGAAATGCCACTGATAGGTGTACTTCTGACTATATGGGAGTCTTCCAAGGACACTCTGAACAGCTTAAACCTTTCTTCAGGAGGCAAGTGTTGGAAGGATATCCACTCAGTTTCCAGAAGAAGGACTTCTAATCGTGCATTTGTGATTAAATGTAGGAGTAATAGGAATCTCGATGGGTTAGACACAATTCTCTAAGTTTAGTAGCATAGGAATTAAACAAAACTGGCAGGTAAGTAGACTAGTCTCACTGATCAGAGACTGCAGCATACTTTGGGTGCACTGGGTCCCACCTGCTATACTGGTGGAGGCCATGCGCATGTTAGTAAGATAACTCATACATGGCATTACCACACAGGATAATACATAAGGAGGGGTAGCCAGAACATAACAATGCTGTCTAAGGCAATTTTCTCAGATTTCAAAATGTGCCCTTGTTCTATGCTGGAATAAAAAGCAACATGTTTCTGATGTCTTTGTGAAAATGTACTTGGTCAAAATCTTCAAGCTGACAACTTGACCACTTCAGGTTTTCCTTTCTCATGCTGCCTTTCTTGCTCCCTCTAAACTTAGCCTGCAATGACACGATCACAGCCAGGATCTGAGAAACATTCCAGGTAAATCCCCTATAAAAAACAGCAAATGCTGGAACATTTCAGCTCCAGTGAAACTGCATTTCAGCAAAACCACATTTGCTCCAAAAGGCTCCAGTCGGGCGATAGGCAGGTGCTGCAGTACAGTTGTCTTTGGGATCCTTCACACACTGTGAAAGATGTTATTAAATGCAAGCTCATCTTCTGAGCTCCTTCTGGCTGAAAGGACCTTAGGGCTCCGTTCGTAAAAGTTTACTACTCGGCAGTGCCAAGTGTAAGCATTCAGCGCCTAGCCCCAGAAAGGAATTTGTGATGCCAGATTAAGCACCGAAGTTTCCTGGGCAGTGCATGAGTCTAGAGGTGGATTTGACGCTGCCTGGCATGACAGGGGTGAGATGCCCGTGCTGCCCGGCAGGAAATGCTGGAGAGAGGAAAGCACCAGGGAGCCTCCGCTCCCACGGGGCCGCTCGCGGGGCTACAGGCAGTGAGAGGGGCTGGAAAACCCCTCTCCATCCCTATTGAACTGAGACACATGGCCCGCTTTTAGCAACACAGTAGGACGTGGCAGAGCCGATATTTCTGTATCTTGGTGGTTAAAGAACTCTGCCCATCTGGGCCACGTTCAACAAAAAAGAAGGCACAAGTGAGTGAAAAAGTGACGCTGTAGGAACGTGGCTTAGGAGCGATGGGCGTCTGTCCTGGGAAGGTTTACCTAACGCACTCGCTGGATAGGGCAGTACAGACGGAGCTCCAAGAGCAAGAACTGGATGTTCCTAATTCCAGTCCCAGAGTCAGGGTGCCTAGATAGGTGTGGTGAAGCCGAGCACTGCCACACCTAGGGCCTCTCCTGGATCCGTCCCTCATTGCTTAGTGCACACACGCTTACAACAGCAGGGCTAATGCCCTACATTAGATACTCTAGCTTTCACTTGGTGTAACTGAAGGGATTTTAAAATTATACGCATTTTTCCTCATCTACACATTTTGCCTGTCTACTGTATGGCAGTCAGTACAGTAATTAATTGGAAAACTAGTCACTTTTTTTTTTAAACTTTTTAGATGCCTATCCACTAGCAAAAATTTGATAGAACATACAGTCCTACAGAAACTACGCATCATTGTGTATGTATGTGCGTTCACATGTTTCAGAGGGCTACCCTGTAATCTTTAATAGAACAGCAGCTTTTTCACTAGTCTTAGCTTATTTAAGAGTTCTTGCTGTACCTTAACTCAGAAGACAGAGGAATGTTACAATACTCAACTGGCTGAGATAAGTTCTTTACCAAGCTGGCTATAACACTTCATGATATACTCGAGTGTATCGTATTTGAACTGTCCTGATTCTGCAGACGCCTAAATACATACTCAAGACTAAGCACGCATCCTTAATGCATTAAGAAACAGGCATCGAGACACATGCATCCTTAACGGATGCGCCATACAGTATTTCTTGCAGGAAGTAACGAAGCCATCGCAAGTTGATCGGGTAGAGGATCAAGCCCCCAGCTGCAATACTAGCTGTGGCAGGAGGTCAGTACAAACTTCGGGCTTTGCAGAATCCTCATTACCTGATCGCTAACCAGAATGTGACATGGTCTATTTAAATGTCCAAGCGGAAGTCAAAGTTTTAAGCTTTATCAAAATGTTTTATCAAAATGAGTATGATCATTGTTTTTAGTGAAATCTGAGTCACAGAATCAAGACTTCTGAATCATACCAGTGGAGTATGAGTAAATCATTTTTTTTTGTTCCCACAATTTTATTCCTTACACCATCTTCTACTTAAGAAGATACAAAGTTCACCCTTTGCAGAGATTTACTGATTTTTAAATAGCTCTCCAGTACGCCTTTACCTGACATTCTTCAGATTATTACGCTGTACTCATTTTTCTGTTTGGGACACGGCAAGCCAATTAAAAACAGTATATAAAAGCCGCACAAAACACAGCGAAACTATGCAATACAAATATTTTCCACAGGAGGGAAGAGGTGGCCTTTCTCACTGATTCGGTGCTTTTTAGGCTTTCTCGGGACTTAAGTGAATGGTGGGGAAGTACACGAGGAGGCTTACGCTACCCTCATTAATATTTACTGTCCATCGATCAGTTGTTCTGAAACTGTCATTATACCCGGCGTTATTTTAAGAAAAAGAAGGCAGTGCTCAAATGACAGCGGGGAGATCAGTCGCAGAGCGAGAGAACTCCGGGTGTTACAGCCCTCGCAACCCCGGGCTGTTCGCGCCGCTGCAGAGGGCCGGAGTCACCTCTTCGCTCCTCCACCCCTTTCCTAACCCAGCAAACCCCAGCCTCCGCCCGGCAACTCACGCCCGGGCATCTCGCCCCGCGAAGGAGCATCAGCCCCCCGCCGCCGGG
>VWZZ01001635.1:26030-66490 GCA_013399095.1 Psophia crepitans | reverse complement strand
GCCTGTGTATACATATACGTACGTACATGTATACCCTGTAGATAAATGACTTTTAGATAGATGTACCTAGAGACTATAGGTGTATGTATATGTGTATAAATGTATCCAAACGTGTGTATATTATACATATGGATGTGTACATAAGTATATATTTTAATATATTTTTTATATTTTTATATATTTATTTTAATAAAGTGATTTTTTATATGTGTATACATATGTGCATTTATATGTATATATACATATGTTGCCATTACCAAATACAGGAAGGGTGCGTCTACCAAATACATGAAAGACATCATTCTATTCCCACCAAGGGTTAAATTCTGTTAATTTCAAGAGTTAAAAGAACACACTGTATAAAGATATATGAGTGTTCCTACATATATTCTTTTATATATATGTATATAAATATCTAACTGATAATATATTTACCTGTGTGCATGCGTGTGTGAGTGTGCACTGCCAATATCGAGAATGCAATTGGCAAAATGCTGTTCCTGAAGGCATTGGGCATTTGCCATGCATTTCAGCACGGCCGGTATTCCATCAGATAGTGCTGAGAACCGTCCTTCTGTATTTCTGAAAGAATAAAATCTCAGCCATGATGTGCTCATGGCTTCAGCGCTGGTGAGTAAGACTGTATTCCAAAGCTCAAACTCATAAAATCTTTATAGCACACTGTTCTGCATTCCTTTATAGAAAAGCATGTCTTTCTGGACTTCAGATAAAATAAAAGCAGGTAGTAAGAGTTCTCCTTTTTTCCCTCAAATGGCAGAGAGTAACCAGTGGCTACTGTTTCTGTAGTGAGGTACAGTTAAACCTCAGAATCAACTAGCTGAGTATCTGTAGCTGTCATTTACACCCAGAATATGAAAACAGAGTGCTAAACCTATGGTTTTAACGACAAATTTAAAAACATGACACTAATAAAAGGGGTTTTATTTCTTTATTTTAGCTACAAGTCGGCCAGCAGAACATGTTTGAATATCAAAAGAGTGTGTACATCATCTAACCCTCTAGCTGCATGTGGTATCTTCATAGGTCCTTTTATTTGTTGTATTAGATTCCCGGAAATAAGAGAAACAGATAAATATCGACAATTCTGAGGACAAAAAAAAAAGTACTAAAAGAAAACACTGTCATTCCTGAATCTCCTGGTCCCTGTCAAAAGACCACCTGTATGAAGAGAAGTCTAACCCTCAGATGAAGGAGACAGCATCATCTCTCACATGCAAATCAGACTGTAAATTATAAAGTCAATTCAGTCTGAAATCTTAATATCTGTAATTGTACTTGCATGTCTCATTTCATGACCTTTCCTGCAGATGAGGAAAGCCTTTCTGAAAAATACAGTTATGAAAGTGTCAATACCTGCTCTCCTATGAGCAGTGTTACAAATCCTCTGCAGTTGTCTGACCTGTGCCTTCAGGATATTGCACTAGATTGAGAATTGTCTTCAATAACGTCAATGAAAAAGCATTGCCAAGAGCAAGCTGGCCAAGGCTGTTGGAAGTGTGGTTATTTATGTACTGTCCCATCGACTTTTTTCTCTAGTATCACCTCATAATCCCCTTCTATGCTGGGATTCATATCCCCCTTCAGTAGTCACAGCAGCAGTAGGCTGTGGAGCAGGGAGCTGGACCACCGTACAACAAACAGCTCCACAGGTGTTTGGAAATTGTGAACAACTGGCTGGGGATTTTCAGTTTGCCACAAGAGGGGAAGGAACACTTCGGATGGGAAAGTCCTGAGGCTTGAGAAGGTGGAGGAAGGTCCCTTCTCATGCAAAATGTTCTTCATTGCTGCCCTTTTCATTACAGCAGTGAAGGATGACAGAACCCGGCTGCTACAAACTGGCAGAGACAAAGCGATGCTTTGGCACCCAGGTCATGCCTTTACAATCACAAAGTTTCTCCCAGACACAGGAATATGGACCCTTCCTTGGGGCACCATCCACATATTTGCCATTATTTGTCCTTTTACTTTCCTCCTGCCCAAAAGTAAAAGGGCACACACAACTGAAATCCTTCTAGCTCTGACATTGCTGTGAGTCTGGGGACTAGGCTTTTTTTTTTCTTACGGTATTATAAAAAAGTTGGTAAATGGAAAGGAAAAAAAAGAGGGAAAGACGTCATTCATCCTGAGGCTCATGACTTACATGCCAGTAATAAAAAGGGAAATAATACCTTGACACAGACCCCAAAAGTTGGGAGAGTGTAGAAAACTGGAGTTGAGATTAATTACTGGAGTTGATACTGTCTGTTGTAAACCCAAAACAATCTATTTTATCAATGGATTGTATAGATGAGAATACCCACCATGAAGAGGAGGCTGAGGGGAGACCTTATTGCCCTCTACAACTACCTGAAAGGGAGTTGTGGTGAGCTGGGGATCAGCCTCTTCTCGCAGATAACTAGTGACAGGACTAGGGGAAACGGCTGCAAGTTGCGCCAGGGAAGGTTCAGGTTGGAGATGAGGAGAAATTTCTTCTCTGAAAGGGTGGTCGGGCATTGGAACGGGTTGCCCAGGGAGGTGGTGGAGTCACCATCCCTGAGGGTGTTTAAGGAAAGGTTAGATATGGTACTTAGGGACATGGTTTAGTGGGTAATAGGTGGTGGAGGGACGGTTGGACTGGATGATCCTTGAGGTCTCTTCCAACCTTAATGATTCTATGATTCTATGATTTGGATAGGAATTGCCTTTACAGGATAGCATGATACAGCAGGGGAGTGGACCATGTTTGACTGGAGCTTGTTGAAATAAATGCAGTGAAGCTCAGAACAGCACAGGGTGCTGAAGGTCTTGTGAAGTTTCTCTCACTATTTGCAGCACATGCTGCGTTCCATCGCCACCCGCCTGTGCACTTCGTCCCACAGATGCTGACGGGTTTCACCACTGGTGGAAGGTCTTTAAATCCAGGCAGAGATTTGCATGAGACAGCAGCGTGGGATATGATACCGCCATTACTTTTGCTTCACCCAGGCTGTATGAGACAGCAGCAACAGCTTCAGTCCCCTCTACCACTGCTCACACGGCACCCAGCGCTGCTGGTATCTGCACAATAAGCAGCCCCTCCCGAGGGCATGGCCGGGGACATCGCCATATGGAGAAAAATATTCCTGAGTCACACAGCTGCCCAGGGAGGGGAAGGAGGGGGGGGTCCCGTCAGCCAGCGAAAGCAATAGAGGAGACGTGAAGGTGTGTTCCGGGCGCCACGGTGTCTCGTCATGGCTCTGCCCCTGACAGCTCAATGCATCTGCTCCCACTTCAGAACAATTTTCTGTCGGGTCGCTCCGCACCATTTCAATGATAGCACAAACAGAAAGCACGTACGCTGCACTTGCCTGATTGCAACTGATCCATAGAGGCCCTTCCCGCAGTGCCCCCACCAATGCCTCCCTGCCCGCGCTGTGCCGTGCCATCTGCATCCGACTGTACTTTCATCTCTTTAATTCTGCTCACAGGCATCGTCTGTTTTACCAGATATGGTGCTAACAGCGTTTCACGTGACAAAGTGCATGCTATTTTATACATCAAGATGGTAACTCACATAATTCGGTTTGTTTACCTTTTAATCCATTTATTGCTTACTACTGGAAATTACTACCAGAGCAAGGAGCTGCTCAGGCTACCCACAGCGTGGTGTTTGGGAAGCAGAGACGCTGTCAGTCACACCACGCAGGTTTGCAGTAGCTCGGGTGGTTCGTACAGGTGTTACAACAGTTTAGTTTGACTTCTGCTGTAGTAGGCATTGGGACTTGTTCATTGTAGGCACGGCTGTGAGTTACAGGGTTGTATGTCATCTGCCAATATTAATCCAGCTTAATCTATATAGTAGGAAAGCATCTAACTTTATAGCTATTATCAAAACCCTGCTTTCACAATTAAAAAAAAATAAATCGAGTTGAACAAATGAGAATGTTCATCGAATCATAAATCTAGCTCCATTTTTAGGGATTCCCTAAAAATCACGAGGTCGTATTTTCGTACTTAATTTTCTGATCACTCTTTTGTATCAAGAAAACATTTCTGGAAAATGTTACTGTGACTATTTCAATAACTGGAGCTCCTATGAGCAATGTTATAGGTGTTCTCCAGTAAATATGATCAAAAAATCAAAACGGTCGGGGAGGAAATTATAAATGTGTTAATAAATATTTGTCCATAATTTTCATTGCTGTTTTAGTTTGACAGATATTTTCAGCAGATTAAAAAATACATTATATTATACTGCTGATATTTTATTTTTATGGGAATTAACTCTGTGCAGAGGAGCTTTCAGGTTGCATACTTCTTAAATTTTCCCTGACATGGTCCAGACAGCAGTATTGCAAAATCTGTGTTCCTGGTTCAGGAGAAAAGTATAAATTTCACCCTTCTTGCTAGCCACTTCCCTAAAACAGACAAAGATTTTCTCCAATTTTCCCCAAAAGTATAGTACAGGAGATTTAGACACAGGCCATCTTCCTGAGATACATCAGTGTGTTACTAAAATAAATTTCTTTAAAATTCTAGTATTTCCATTAGAACAAAAAAGGAAATTTTTGGGTTACCTCTGGTAAAAAGGCACTTATTCTTGACATCTGCAGCTGCATGGGAATCACAGTAACACAGGGAAAACCTGTGGCTGTGGTACATGCAGCCAGGATTTTCAAAAAGTTAAGGGGGAACAGATGCCAAAGACGTGACATAAATCCTTTTTACTTATTTAGAAATAGCTTCAGTGGAGATTTAAGGATTATAAAATGCAAACATGCCTGACTGAGAGTTGTTTTCTTTGGGAGGGGAGCTGGTTGCTCACCTACATGCATTATTGTAACAAATATTTCTCAAAATCTCTCTTCCATTAGGGGTTAGACTCTTTTTATGAGGGCTACGTCATCAGGGGCTCGACCGCGTAACTCTGTCTCTAAATCCATTAATTAGTGAAAGAATATCTCAGCTATCGAGTGATTTATTATATGAAATCAATAGTCCATTCAAGATGTGTTTTTCCACAGCCTTTTCCAGGGCTGCTTAGCAACCGTCCCCATAAACCAGGTCCACCAGAGGCATTATACCTTCCTCATATGGCCGCTTTAATGGCAGCAATTTAGTTGCGCAGGTCTGAACTTTGGTAAGCTGTTTTAAGGTCCTTACGATGTTAACTGTTCTGTCTGCACAACTCAGTTTTTAAATTGGAAAAGGTTGAAAAAGGGCACAGTTAGCAGCAGCTGCCAAATCTTCCTGAAAGGAAGGAGTGGCAGGAGCAGCGGGCTACACGACTACAGGCGTGAAGCACGAAGGAAGGAGCACAGCTATTTTTTTAAGCAACCCCACGAACAGAGCAGCAGCGAAGCTGAGCGTAAGTTTGTGGTGCAGAGCAGGGATGGACAGCACTGAATTCAGAGTGATAAACTCTGCTTTTTTGGGGCCTCCTGAGGCTGCACGCAGAGGCTGCCGCGGCTGCAGCACCACTCGCAGTTATTGCAGCGTGAAGCCCTGAGGGAGCAACGTGCTGCTGCTTCTGCGGATTATGGGCAACCACCTCCCCAGAGCCAGAGCTAATCTGGGTTTCAGAATAATTGTACCCCTGTGAACACGCTCCCAAAGACTTCTCCTAAGGCTTTCCCCAGCCCGCTGGTGTGTGCACAGGCACTTCTGCTCACCCTCAGTAAGCATCTCTATCAGGTTCGGCCAGGAAGCTCTGGGAGAGCATTTTGTGCCTCGTACCAAATAACAGAGAGGGTTTTAGCAGCGCTGCAGGGCATCAGCATTCAGTATCATCTGGAAGAACAAAAAAGGGACCCACCATCAGCTACTGCAGGAGGGCTAAGGGATGTTTCTAGCGCCAGAGGGGCACTTATAACCCAGGAAGGCTAAGAACCCATGAAGTTAATTTTTGCCATAACTTAAACGTGAAGTGCACTTCTGTTCATAAGACAGGCAAAATGGAGAGGAGCAACCTGAGGGGGGTTTGTGCTGTTTTTCTTTCATTACTGATATCCAGGTGATCTGGGTATCACTGGGAAATGACATTGTTGGGCACGTTTGCTGGAAACCCAGAACCGGAGATGACAGACTGGTCTCCATCTCTTAAAGATTAGAACAATCTAATTGTTTAATAGCTAAGCAACGTGTTTAATGTTTAAACTGTAAATTCCCTCTTTAGCTCGTTGTGCACCAGGACACTTAGTCGTTGAACGATTTCTGAGGCTGTGTCCCCACGCTGGCTGTCAAAAGTCGCCACTGTTCTCAAGCCTAGCACCTGTCACTGACATGGATAAAGAAATGCTAATTTAAATGTTTAACTTTAGGGGGGGGAAAAAGTTAATGACTAAAAGAATGCCTTCAGTTTCAGCCTTGTGATGGCATCATAACTGGCAATGAGAATTTTCCTTTGAAAGCAGAGTTTGATAGGCCTATAAACATATTTTTAAATGCTTTCTCACCAGTTCAAGAGTTGGAGTTGGTGACTGAAGTGATTCCTTTACTGCCACAGCCTGTATTTACAACTCTGGCAACCTTTAAAGCATAGAGACGTAACCTCTGTTTGCAAAGGGCAAGGTAAAGGACTGACATAGCCCTAAAGTCCTGGGAGGCCTTCTGATAAGCTACATTTCCTACTCGCTCTTTGTCAGTAGATTAATGGCACGAGTGTGTTGAACAAATCCTGCTTTCAAAAATGCTGGGGGGTTGCTGCTGTTTTTTCTCCTGAAGAAAATTTCGTTGAAAAATAAATGTTACAATGTTTTTCAAACAGTTCTGAAGCAAGCAAAAAATGTGTACAAGCTGTGCTCTCTCTCAAATCGAAACAACAGCCATGGATACCCAGACTCACCTACCATGACTGCTTCCTCTGGCCCATGAGTTTTCTTCTGTGTGCTTGCACTCGGTTCGTAAGCACAGCCTAAGTCTGCTCCCCCCTTCACTGGCAAGAGCTAGTTTGTATAGGCGTAGCAGGTTGGATTTCAGCCCTTGATAAGTGCTTTTCTAAGAGGACTCAGATCTTCAAGAGGAGTCTAGAAACATCTACTGAAGTGCCTTACAGCACATCATCCTGTAGGCAGAGTTGCAGGTCAGTTGACAACCTGTAGGTGGAATTGCTATGCCTCTGTGGGTAGTACGGGGAGCTGTTCACCCCATGTCCCCTCTCTCACCTGCCCCCTTGTTTCTGACACCCTCTTGTCTCTCCCCTTTACACCAAGAACCCACTTGCAGAATATGAATACACTCACTCTGTGCTTGCTCAGCCAGAGCTGAACAGCCCTGGTCATCACTGAGCCAAGGGGAACCACCCTTTAGCAGTGGCATAAAAAATGACCTTCGATCCCCCCCAATCCCCAAAGCTGCCTCCCTGTCTTGAGTGATGCTATACGCATCCCACTGAAGCCAAGGAAGTGTTCCTGACAGCAGAAGCGGAAGCAGCCCGAATAGTAAGAAGGTGTTTTGCAGTTTGTTTGAGTAGAACTAAAAGGTAGTTTGAGTTGAACTAAAAAGGTGGCAACCAAAGAATTAACTGCCTGTGTACTAATCCTGTGTATGCAGGGCTTAAATAGTGAGCATATGTTATCCAGAAAAAGAAGAAACCTGGAGTAGGTGATATTTTCTATACACTACATATAACTTTCTGCTAGGGTTCAGAAATATACTCTTCAAGAGTTAATGAATTCTTACTTCTTTTCAGTGGGTTGAGTTTATGTCTTGCTTAACTCTCCCCAATTTTCCTTACTTCTTACTTCTCTTTATCCAATCTACTCACTGAAGTTAATTAGCCACTGATTGCATCTCTGATGTCACCATGTTTACATTGCAGAAGGTTAATAAACCCTTGCAGAATCTTTAACTGTAGATCTCAGCTGACTGGCTTTAGGACCAGCAGTCAGCTGGCACGAACGTAGGTTTTCCACATGACTTAGTGGAAGTTTGGCTTTAAATTTTACACAGAATGTTACAAATGGCTTGTTTTCGATAAAAATCAGTCTAGTTCATTGTTGTGTGTGAAAATAAACCTTCTTCACCTCTTCACATAATCCTGTCCTTGGGAAAGTTAGCACAGAACAATCAGGTAAGAAATTAATGAAAATCATTCGTTCATTCATTCAAGATAAAATATGATGGGAAAGTCCACACACACACCCCCCTCACTGCTGCATGAGGATAGTGTTTGAGAGAAAACAGTCAGTGGGGCTGTGATATTTAAAAGAAAAAACTTTGGTTTGAAGTTCCCTGCAGGCACCATAGAGTCAAAAGAACTACGGCCGTTAAACTCTGCCTCCCCGCCGCAGAGATAAAGGGTACGGCATTCAGCTGCACATGAAACCCGCCCTAACCTGCTGCCCTGGCTTAGAACTTCCACCTCTGCTGGGCGGAATGGCATCAGTTCGTGGGGTTAACAGTCTCAGCCTAAAATATTCGGTGCTGCAGTGGTTAGAGAGAGCAGCAGCCAAGCATCAAAATCCTTTGGCTTATGAAAAGAGCTTTCTCTTGATCTCAGAGATGATAGGGTTGAATCCCATGTATCATTTAACCTTCCAAAAGAGTGCAAAGAAAAATGCACAATAT
This sequence comes from Psophia crepitans, assembly GCA_013399095.1. Taxonomy (NCBI): domain Eukaryota; kingdom Metazoa; phylum Chordata; class Aves; order Gruiformes; family Psophiidae; genus Psophia; species Psophia crepitans. The sequence continues at coordinate 57,943 of VWZZ01001635.1, read as the reverse complement.
TGTCATTATCAGAGTTTTCCAAAGTAAAAAAAAAACAAAAGTAATAGGATGAATTAGTAATATTATAAAACTTTTCAAAGAATTTTAATGGTATTTTAAGTTGGGAAGATGGACACAGGAGCCTTTAGGAATGGAAAAATGTGGACACCTCATTGGAAAACTTCCAGAAGGGTGGAAATTTTTGTTATCGAACTAATGGTGGCTGGCTGCTATAGAAACAAACTGGACACCTTGGCATTATAAGGAGGATGACAAATTTTCTTTGTCTCCGTGAAATGACCTTAGTTAACTTTAACAGCATTTGATAAACTTTTTAAATGCAAGGCATACATATCTTATACCACTGAAAGACTGGATGAATGTTTTCGGTGGCCACTGTCCTTTGGTGATCATCAGTGTCACTTTGACTCCCATACCCTCTGTATATACTCATATTTTGCATTTGATTATACTGAAATACTTATAGGTCAGTAGAGAACGAATTTACTGCTTCTGCATGGTCTAACAGTAAGCCTCTTTTCCTTGTAGATATATAGATATTTGATATCTATATCTATACATTTACACACAAACACAGACACACATATATGTGTATAATTTTATTTATACTTTATGTAATTAGCTCTGATCAACAGTCCTACATTTTAAATTATTTCTCCCTTTCTTCATGAATGCAGATACTGCAACTGGAATCTGCCTCTGTATTTTTAAATCATTTCAGCTAGGCATAGATACTTAAATGTCCCAACTTAATTCCAAACATTTACAAGTTATTAAAAAAAAAAAGCAGTAGGGTTTGATCCCACAATTACATATGTAGATCAAAATGTGAGCAGAGAAAAGGCTGCACAGGGGAAAAAAACAAAACAAAAATCCCCCAACCACCCAACTAATCAAACAAAAAAACCCCACCAAGCAAAAAAACCTCAAGAAAACCATTTTAATAAGTATAGCAGGAGAGTGGGGAGGAATGGTAAAGTGTCTTCCGATGCCTACAACAAACAAATCTACTCACAGAAGCCATGTCAGGATAGCATTACTTTATTGAGAAGATTATATCCATTTCCTTGTATTTTAACCTGTCTCTGATTGCTTTCTTGTGCAACAGTCTTTCTTGGAACATTACATCATGGAAAAAAAAAAAAGGTGGAGCAATTATGTTCATAGTCATTAACCACCAGCATTTTTTTTAACTCCTCCTGTGTGACACTCCATCTGTACCTCCTGAGGAAGGAATGTACTGCCAGAAAAACGCAATTAGCAAAATTTGTAACAGAATTGGTGAAAGGGGTTATCGTCTCTTGATACACAGAGATAAATAAATCCTCTTCTCCATTTGCAGATATCTTGGAAAAAGCCAGGAAAATAACAATGCCAGTTCTGAGGAGAGGAGCAGAGGCTGTGTATGTGTCCTGTGCAATCAACCTCTGCTTGTCTTGTGGTGAAGTTTGTCGCATGAGCAGTTTGGTTCTCGTCTCAGCTAGACCAACCACCACGTTGGTGCCAGTCCTGTAATGATAGCAAAAACCATCCCACAGTATTTGAAATAAACCAGAGCAGCTGGCTATCTGAAAAACCTCAGAATCAGACCTGTGTTTTCTACTGTAGAAGTCAAATGCCTTGAAACTTGAAGCTGCATGAAGTCCAGCAGCGGGGGACTAACAAATTTTTGTTCCTATGTGTAGTGCAGCCCTGGCAGCAGGATTCCCAGACTAGCTCAGGACTACACATGTGGGCAGGTACATTCTTAGGGCAAAATAGCTGGGCTGCTTAGATGGACACGGGCACGGGGCCCATACAGATGTTGATACAGCGATTCTGAAAATTGTTTTTCTAAAGGTAATATAAGTGTCTGGTACAGAACTACAGTAAAACGTGTCAATTTTGTTTTTAACAATTTTTAACAATTTTAATTGTTTTTAACAATTGCTCACAAGTTCAACCCTAGCATCATATAAAATGTCTACAGATGCTGCTCATAGAAAGACCAAAATCTATTAAAACCTCTTTAACTCCTCAGTAAAAGGTAGTCACAATTTTATTTTCAGTGTGGCTTATCTGTCCTTTAGCAATGGCATCTGTGTGTCAGCTTGTTACCCTGGGCTCTATTTAGGGCTCCTGGAAAGCAGCAGGCACTTCAAAAGGGCCTGCTCATTGCTTCCTAGTACAGGCCCATCAATCACTGCCTGCGGATGCTGCCTCTTGCAGCTGAGCATGAAAGGAGCTCAGCATTGATAGGCTGGCGCACACGTCTGAAGCCAGATGTGGTGGATTCCAACCCCTCATGTGTCCTGCTGCTGCTACTAAAACCATGGGCCAAGCTGAGTAAGGTGCCTTCTCCCTCATTGCTTACTGCATGTACCTCTTTTTATGATTTTATCTTGTAGTGGTGGAATGGAATATGAGTTTTGGCCATTGCTAAGAGACTTGCAGCTGTGTGCATTGTCCAGGTCTTCTCCTAGTAACTGCTCCCAAGAAGGGAAAGGAGCCATGGATGAGGGATTAAACTAGAAGACCTCCAGAAGTCCCTTCTCACCCATTCTGTGCTTCCGTGATGAGAAGGGATTTTACCTGTTGACTTTGCCATGGTTGGTACTCTGGGAGCCTTTGATGAAGCATTTCTCCTGGGGTTGAGCCTCAGGTTTGTCCCACCTGCACCACACTAAAACAGAATGAGCAGAGAGATGCAAGTTGCCAAAATCACAATGGTTAAAAGAATGACAGGTTCAGATGCAGTTTTTGGAAACAGGCATAATTGTTAGGGTTCAGAGCTGGCACCGAGCAGAGAAGTTGGCTTCTAACTCGGGAGGTCACTCAAACTCTGGGGTTGGACTGTCCAGTTTACACTGAGAAATCATGCCCGAATGCTTCTGTGTGAGGCCAAAACCAGAAAGTATGTAAGCCTCCTGATTGCTAAAAATCAAGCAATTGACCCAACCAGCAATTATTGCAGGATCCAGATAATCTCCACATACACAGAGGAGGAGAAGTTTGGGGCTGTTTGAAAGAGGAAAGCCTGTCTGGTTGAACTCAGCTGCAAAATATTCCAAATCCAAAGATGATTTCACCCTATATTATACTCTTGCCAGTGTGGAGATTTTTGGTTATAGATAAAGGATCAGCTAGGGTTTATTGCAAAGTTTATTTTGTAGTAAGTCTGTAGCAGCAATTAAAGTTCCAAAACAGTTTTCACATACTAGTAATTTAAAGAAAAGTACATCTCTGAAGATGTAATTTTCCATTTTTAATCTTCATCCAAAGATATTCTTTAACTTTGAGCAAATTCCTGTCAAACAGTTATAATTGTATGAAAAAAGATACTTTTCCAGATGTAAAAAAAGATGACTGCTGACTTCTTCCTTTCTCTTCTACAAGATAAGCCAAAAGAGCTGACCTCTGAAGACTGGTACATAAACAACCACTCAGGAACTTGCTCATAAATGCTTCTAAGAGTAAACTGGAAAAGAACTAAATTATAAAGCCTGAATGCTGGGTAATAAGAATGTCCTTTTGAGTGACAGCTTGCTTCCTAAACCATACCTGAGGTAGCAGTGCTAATACATGTGGAACTGGGGCTCAGCTGTAGCACAGATATCAGAGCATAGAATCATAGAATCACAGAATCATTAAGGTTGGAAGAGACCTCAAGGATCATCTAGTCCAACCACCCCCCCCCACCTATTACCCACTAAACCATGTCCGCATGAGTGATTTTAGCCTTCAGCGCAAAAGTTGTAGCTATAAACAGTATTACAAATGTTCATTTTAGAATTATGTCAAGTAACCTAAAAAAAATAATTTTCCTATCACAAGGTAAACTTGGCAGAAAATAATTATTCCTTATATTGAATGGTTCTATGTGCTACTCCAATATAGGATTAATTTACTTAATGTATAAACTCTCCAAGAAAAGGAATAAAGCCTTTTCTTGGGGTATCTTTAGAAGAGTGGGTAGGTAACTGGAGTCCTTTAACTTGTAGAAGTATTTGTAGGATGCTAAATAGATTGAAGCACAGAAATCTTTGATCCAGCCTACCACCCAGCTATATTTCTAACCCTGACCACCCTACACAAAAATTTGTCAGACTCATGTAGAGTGAAAAAAACTAGACATAATTTCCCAGAAGTCAATGAAGATCTTTGCCAGGATCATTAATTATATATGGAAGATACATCAATACTTCCTTCATGCCTGACAGCATAAAGTTCTCAAATAGGTAACTATAATATCTGGCTTTATTGTGAAATTTGTATAACAATTGTAACATAGGGAAACTAGCACTGATTTTAATACTGTACATTTTGTGTATCTTGAAGTTCTTAGGCTGGCAGAGCAAGTACACCTCTAATGTCCAGTTAATGATATCATAGCACACTGGTCTATTATTTCATTTTCTAATTTTATCTATATCAAATATATATATATATTGCTTTATGCACAGCTTTTCATCCTTTTTATTAAAAACAGAATGAATTTGGTTGTTTTCCCTCCTTATACTAGCAGAAATTATTCTCTACAAAGCCTGAACAAGGATACCATAGTGGATACTGGTAAAGTGTCGTTTCCAATATCCATTTGTCTCTTGTGAGAAGGACATATTAGGATCAGAGGTACAGCAGTCGTTCTGGAAAGTATACTAAAAATAAAACTTCTCAGACGCTGGTGGAGGCATTAACAAATTAAAATACCTGAACTGGGAAAACTCCCAGTTTTGTGATCATGGTCAGACCTGCCATAACACTGGACATAGAAGGAAAAAGATACCAGTCTGTACTGCTGTGGCTCCTAGAGAAGCCAAACAGTGAGGGTACCAATTATTTACTGGACAGCTTGGAAACATAAAATAACTTTAACGCTATGAAGCCCTGACCCTCATTTATGGCTCTGTTTAATATTGAGTAGTCCTTAGCAAAAGCACAAGTTTGAAAAGAAAAAAAGGACCTAATACCCCGATTTCTGCAGTCTAATTAGCTCTTAATGGAAGTTTTGTCATTGATTTCCATAACTTGAATTGTACAGGATCGATCCTTAAATGTTTGGCTTTACTGACACTCCTCCCAGCCTTAAAGTTAAGTATTAAGGTCCAGATCCCTGTGGGTATTTACACGTTTAATTATTTTCCTGGGTCAGAACTAGCCCATAAAAACACGTTCCAAATTCTTGGTCATAAAGGCATGACAGTTCCTAGATACTTCTCTCTGCCGCAGGCAGCTCGCCAACTGGAAAGCTTCTTTGCCTCAAAACTTCAAGAGTACTGTGTGTCAGGCTGGCACAGCAATCCGGTCACTAAATTCAGATCACGTAATACATACAGGCATGATGTTTTCCTTTGGTGATATAAACTCCTGGAATGCAGTATGGCACTTCAAAAAACCACACGACCCCTAGTGTGTTGTGTCTTCTTCACGCCAATAGTTTTTAATGCCACAATAAAAAGGAACAAATTGTCTAAAAAGCATTTTTAAAAGGCAACTACCCTGATGAGGATTCTGACTTCAGTGGGTGTTGGGAAATAGCCGTTTTCATACGCAACCTGAAAGCTGCTTCCTCTTAGCACAGTTTACTTTTGGTCCTGTTTAACCCTAGCAGAGGATTTGAACATGTCACCTTTCCTTCTTGGCTCTTTAAATACGTTGCTTAATTCCATCAACAGAGGTCACTGCAGCTCTTTTCCTCTTCCGTGAAAGTATGCCTTTCCCAGCAGATACAGTAGAATTAATGCTCCCATCTAGCAGCATTTGAGTTTATCCATTAGAGAATGGTACAGGAAAACTTACACATAGTGAGAGTCTGGGGAAAAAGAAAACACAAATCATTAATAATAACAACAACAGTAATACTCTCTTGAGCTTTGAAACTTAACCTAATTCATGTAAACGTGTTTACAGTGTTGTTTTGAGCTTTGTTGCTACATCTATCGTTCTTATCATTACCTAGGGACAAGACCTGTAAATCTGGCCTTGGCACCAGCTGCTATATCTGCTTTGCAGTGCTTGGTAAATCAGCATCAAGCATTTTTGCATTAGTGAAAAAATAAGGAAAAAGCTCCTGAAAGAGCTCCTTCAAATTGCTAAGGCTTGATTAACGAACTTGTCAGCAGTCATCATTTTCACTTGAATCTATGTTTGTATACTTATGAAAATGATGGGGACAGATTTTGGGATATTTATCACTAAGCGGAATTCAGGCCAAAGGATCCATTCGAGCCAGCAGTAATGTGAGCTTTGCAATTTTCTGTTGCTAAACCCATTACAACCAATTGAGCCAAATGCGCTCGCAGACTGAGTCCTTTAGAAGTAAGCAGGATATAGGAGTTGTGCACAGTGAGACACTGTTGAAAAAACGATATTACCTTTTAATGTGGACATGCAGAATGAGCTTTGTTTATTGAGGAGGAAAAGAAGATTCATCTCAAAGCTAAAGCACTCATAATACCTAGCTTGGAAAAGATCCTTTTCATTCATCGGTGCCGAAATCACTTTACTGATGAGGACAGTGGAATTCCACATCAGACTCACTAAGCTGCAATTAGATGTTCACCAGGAAGGTGTCTGCATGTAGGGTAGGTTTCTGAGCTCCCACTGGAGTCAGTGAGTCTAAACTGTTCCTCAGATCACCGCAAGGTGTCCAGCCACATGTGTGCAACGGACCTGCACCACTGGCTGCCTTGTGCGGATCCCCACCGACTCCAGCCCCAGGGGTGCAGTCCAGCTGCCGTAAAGGTGCCCCGAGGGACCTCCCTGGCCTCCGGCTGCTGATCCAGGGAGCAAAGGGCTCCTGGGCCTCCTGTGCCAAATGTGGCCGCTCAGATGGTTTGAGGCACCTGTGTGTGACTTAGCCCTGAGTGTCTTTATCCTAATTGTACCAGTAAGAAAACGGAGGCATAGAAAGCCAAAGAGATTTGTTCTGGGTCTAACACCTGTGCCAAACACTTATATCCTCCTTTCCTCACCGGACCAAAACGGAGGAGAAGCAGCTTCCCAGAGTTTTTGTTGCAGGTTCCAAAGAAAAAGTGTATTTGCTGTAGGATATTCACTTCTTACAAGCCCCTTCAACGTTACCAAGTGTTTGTAACAACGCAAAACATGCAGAGCACATGTAGGTTTTTTGAAAGGAACAGCAGTGAATGTACTAGGGAAAAATGAGTGAAGAGTTAAATCTTTTTTACATTACATATATTTTATACATACATCTTAAATATGGCAAAGTTTTATGATGTTTTTTAGGACACTAAGTGTTTGTAAACAGCAGGTTCTGATACCTGGCTTGAAGCGGTGCAAAATCAATGTATTTTCTGTGCAGATTGTTCCTTTTTTGTGGTGAGAGCTGGAGGAACAGTTTCAGCCTGTTCTTTTGTTCCTTTCTGTAGGTTTCAGTCACCTGAAAGCCTAAGGAAAGTAAAGGTAGATGTGGGGTCAAGGGACCAGGGTCTCATGTTCTGTTCCTGGCACTGTTCCTGTGTTACGTCTACACACAGCTCGCTTGCTTTGTGCAAGTTTTTCCACTTTTCCTGTGGGGTTTTAACGCTGTCATAATTCTCAGGATGCCCAGCCTCTGAACTGTCTGTGTCTTGTGTGTACACAGCACCCAGAAGACACGATGCACTGCTGCGAGTATTATGAATATTCAGCATCATGTAATATTGAAGTTGTAATTTGGGCAGGTGGCTTTCATTTAGATATTGTTTTCTCACCCAGTGCAAGCTTCTGTGATGGGAAATTTGCCATTTAAGAAAGGCATGAATAAAACTAGCTAGAGGACTATAGGCTTTATTCCAAGATATCTTAAAAAGATAGGAGCCCATTTATTTTGGCACTTGTGCATAACTCACCTCTTATCACTGCTGATAATACAGTAGAGCAAGGAGCAAATGGTGTTAGGCGCAGTACCAACTAATGAGCCTAAATTAACACCTGACATGCATGCCAGCAAAAAAAAAGCAGTTGAACTTCCAAGTTTCTTTTATGATAATTTTATATTTAGTGAAATAAGTTACTGATGGGAAAGCACTGAGCAGACATCTAATGATCCCCCCTGTGTTTGAATGCGTAAAAGTTACGATGCAGATGACCAATACCTGTGCCCCCAGCTCGCTGTGGCTATTCTTGACAGACACTTTTGCAAGGACAGTAGGAAAAAAGTCAGGGATGATGTTCAGTTCGGGCATCTGCTCCTGAGCAGCTGTTCATTGTTGGTGTGGCTGTAATCTACTTTGCCAAAGAAAGAAAACTCTGAAAATCAGAACTTGGCATTGTTTTCTTCAGTCCATGTCTCATTTCTTAAGATTGAAAGGTAGTAGAAATTCGAATTTTTCCAGGAGGAAGAGTGGACTAGAAATAAACAACTGATACTAACTTTGAAACTTCACACCTCTGAAACCAAAGCAGGAAAGAAAAAGGAGTTTCACTTGTTATTAACATTGAGACAGATTCTCAAAAGGAAATAAATTGGGCAACTTACCTCAGTACATTTCCAGTCCTCAGACTGGTTCAGAATATTACTCATGTTACCTCACACCTTTAATTTTAAGGTTCTTAAGTACAGTGAGTTTGGCTAAACAATAAACTTAATTGTCCTACCTGAAAAGCAAACAAAATATAAAGATAAGGTAATCTTGTTTTCCACTCCTAATGTTTGTGTTTTATCCATATACACAGATAGAAAATTAGAAAAAGTACCTATGAAGAAAAGAAATATTTGTTGTACTTTCCAGTCTCCCACAGGCTTTTAAATAGTAGCTTCCATTCATACGTGACAATAAAACATGAGTTTTCAGGGTTTAATGGCTGCAGAAAAACCTTGAAAGTGTCCATTCTCAAAACCAACATACCAGCAAGAAAATAAGAATAATTTCACAATTATTTTCATCTTCTGTTGTGTAAGAATCAAATTTTTCATCTATAGCAATTTGATGATTTCCCCTGCAGGTATCACTGGCCCTCTTTTTCCAGGTACCTCACTTGCAAATACAGATTAAGCTCATGCTGAAGATGGTCACAGTTGCTTCTCTACCGGTTTCTCCAGCCTGAAACCCTGGCCTACTTTTCTGAGTCTCATATAACCTGCCTTAATTGCTCTAAACACATCTGAACTAACATTGTCTTTTAAGTTGGCCTACTTTCTTGGCTCACAATCACAGCAGAAAATCAGTTCATCAAGAGCTCCTGCCAGGGCATTCATTCTTTTCCAACTATTACAGCTTCTGTAACTATTACCTCTCTGGCTTTGATGGACCCACGCCTGCTCCGCTGACTCAGGTTCCGAGCCATGCTATGAGGCGAGTTATCTCCCTGCTTCTGCGCTCCTTTGCTGATGTGCTCCAGTAGTGTGACACACACACTGCTATGAGGTCCTTCATAGACAGCATCCTTCCCAGTCCTGCTCACTGGCACTACCACGTAGCCAGCGTGCTGCTTCCCTGGGTGCCGCGCAGGCGGCAGCGGCAGCCCTCACCATACAGTTGTGGACATTCCCAGTGGGCACCATTCCCCCTGACGGAGGGACCACCGCCATGCTGTCTTTCTGTGAGCTCTGTGAAACGGTATTTCTGGAGGTCACAGCTTGGGCTCTCCCTGCACAAGCTGCTATCCTGTCTTGGTTGCCGGTGCTCCCCTCGCTGCTGTATCCTTGATAGTAAGCTCTCTAAGGAAGATATTTTCCTTTTACTACATGTTCCTACTTGTCTGGGATATACACTGAAGAGTAACAGCTGCAGCAAGAACAACAGGATCTAACAGTTAATCAGGTCGTGTAATAAATACGAAAGTATTGCCAGTTGCGTACAACGTACTATTGACCTTGATGACTCCTTTTTTTCTGCAGTGTTTCTGTTTGACCGTTGTTGCTTTTACTATTAAAATATCTTCACAGTTTCACTGTTCTTATTATTGTCTTATTTTTCTTGTTGGTTAGCAAGTTCTCTTCAAGTGTATCTTCTATTTTCTTTCTACTGTCAAAGATACAGGCTATTCATTATTATTCCTTCCTGAAACTCACCTGCCCAGCATTATCCTCTTGCCCCAAGGAAATAGCCTTACCTTCCTGAGTTCCTATTTCCTCTGTGGATTTTGAATAATAATTCTTCATCTGAGCATGAGTTTCCTGTGTCAATTCACCTTAAATCAGAGTACAATTTAAATTCCTGAGTAGATATCACTGTAGCAGTCTAAAAAAATGGAGATCTTGGATTAGCTTACCTTTGTAAATTACCAGCACGAATTTCCTGGATGTGACCCAGGTTAAAGAGTTCAGGAATGCTGACAGACACAGTGGATTTACATTCATGCCCTAAACCACTTCACATTTCTTTATGGACCAGGCCTGAGAGCCTATAGACACAGGGTAAGCTAATGTAATGAAATATTGCTGTACTTATTGCTACTTAAAACATAAGCTATGTGCTTCTTTAAGGAGAACTCTTATCCACAAGTATGAAATACCCATGAAAACAAAAAAACAGTGCAACTTTATATATTAGAACGTATTTATACAGGCACCTGCAGCATTGCTACTTGGCTAATGGCCAGCAAAACCATTAACGGTGACTAATAGCACAGAAGGAAATTTTCTTCCAGTCTCATTTTCTAATTGCTAGGAAAGAAAACTAAAAATAGACTTTACAAGTTTGGGGGCCAGACTACAAAATCTGGGAGAGTTCTCTCAACTTCTAGATGCTCTATGGTTTTACATTCTCTGAAGAACTGGCTCACTCCATTCATCAGGGGAAAGATGAGGAATGAACCCAAAGTGGGAGATTCGACTCCAGCTATGCCCTTAGTTTTATTTGTATTTTAGAAAGACTTAATTATTTTTCTCTAGTTCTAATACAAAAAATCATTAGAAATGGAACGCTTTACTTCCTACTTACAATATGCAATTACATAAATGTTCCATGACTTTTATAATACTTAATAGAGAATTTGAGAGTCAATTTTAAGCATGCTTTTCAAATGTCCCCTGACCGAATTTCACAACTCCTCTTTTTCATATTGTATGTCTAGTCCCTTTTCATGCCCCTCCAGACATTAACCTTCCCCACCTCACACAGTTTGTATCTGTCCAGTTCCGCCAGACAACAGGTTGATTAAATCTTCTTAAAGAGGAAATGCTGAATTTGCAGCCCACCATAATTCCTCTGTTTAATCTCTCTCCTGGGCCTCCCTCTGAAGATCCCTTCTTCACTCTCCTTTCAGACTTCCACTCTCTCTTCATCGCTGTCTGCAGAGATTGCCTGCAGTTCACATCACCCACCACCCAGCTTTGGAGATCCCACCCTCTCCTGACCGCAATGCAGCAGTAGGTCCCACACCTCTGTCACCCCACTCCATGCACCTGTGTCAGCTCTGTGGCCTAAGGACTATGTCACATGGGCGTTGATTTTGCTCTCGGTTACATTTCATGTGGCAACTGGGTGGCTCACAGTGCAATTTAAGACCTGATTTTGTATGATAACTTTTTCTTAAAACAATGTTTTTATTGAGATTATATGTCAGTATAACTTGCTATGGGATTGAGACCTAGCATAAGACTTTTGTTTAAAAACTACAAGGAGCACTTCCTCTTTTGCTGAGGATGGGTTTATTTGTTGTTTTTCAGGTACAGAACTGTATTTCATTGCTTATTCAGTGTTGGTACAAAAGCCAAATCCTACCCACTTTTAAAACATGCCACTGCTGTCATTAAAGGAAGTTGTATAATTTCTCTGACACAATGAGGAAATACAAACAGAACTTAAGTTTCATAAAGCTTTGTACAATTTCAGTGCAGATGATTCAACATCACCTGCTAAACATAAAAGTTGCAAACGTAAGAAAAGGAGGAAAAGGGCTTTTATTTTTTTCCTCTGGTGGTGCTTTTCAAATATGTTAGTTTAGGTGCTACCTGTCCTGAATTAGAAATCTGTTGTAAGAAACGTGAAGTCGTAACTTTCACTCAGAAGTTTTTTTCTGGACCAGGACATACAAGTGCTTAAGAGTCATATAGAAAAAAACCCATCAAGGTGGCACTGCTACCTCCAGTTCTTGCCTCACTGACTTACAGTAGCATTTACAGACCTTGAGCTGGGCAGCTAAGCAAGCTCTGAGTGGAGGAGAAAACAAAACTTGAAGAAAACATGACTGAACCTGGTGCAATTCTCAGCTGTAGATTTTAGTTTAGTGCACCTATAAGAGTGGGTTTATGGACTTTTGAACTCAAATTTATGAGTTTATAAAAGGCAGGTCCAGCTTGACTAACCCGATCTCCTTCTCTGACAAGGTGACCTGAGTAGTGGATGAGGGAAAGGCTGTGGATGTTGTCTGCTTGGACTTTAGTAAAGCCTTTGACACAGTTTCCCACAGCATTCTCCTGGAGAAACTGGCTGCTCACGGCTTGGATGGGCCTACGCTTCACTGGGTAAAAAACTGGCTGGATGGCCAGGCCCAAGGAGTTGTGGTGAATGGAGTTAAATCCATCTGGCAGTTGGTCACAAGTTGTGTTCCCTAGGACTCAGTACTGGGGCCAGTTGTCTTTAAGGTCTTTATCAATGATCTGGATGAGTGCACCCTCAGTCAGGTTGCAGATAACACCAAGTTGTGCGGGAGTGTTCATTTGCTTCAGGGTAGGATGGCTCTGCAGAGGGATCTGGAGAGGCTGGATCAATGGGCCAAGGCCAACTGTATGAGGTTCAACAAGCCTCAGTGCTGGGTCCTGCACTAGGGTTACAGCAACCCCAGGCAGTGCTACAGGCTTGGGGTAGGATAGCTGGAAAGCTGCCTGGAGGAAAAGGACCTGGGGGTGTTGGTCAACAGCCAGCTGAATATGAGCCCGCAGTGTGCCCAGGTGGCCAAGAAGGCCAACAGCATGCTGGCTTCTATCGGGAATAGTGTGGCCAGCAGGAATAGGGAAGTGATCGTCCCCCTGTACTTGGCACTGGTGAGGCCGCACCTTGAGTGTTCAGTTTTGAGCCCCTCACTACAAGAAGGACATTGAGGTGCTGTAGCGTGTCCAGAGAAGGGCAACAAAGCTGGTGAAGGATCTTGAGCACAAGACTTACAAGGGAACTGGGGTTGTTTAGTCTGGAGAAGAGGAGGCTGAGGGGAGACCTTATCACTCTCTACAACTACTCGCCTGTAGCCAGGCGAGTGATGGTCTCTTCTTTTAAGTAACAAGTGATAGGACAGGAGGAAATGTCCTAAAGTTGCACCACGGGAGGTTTAGGTTGGATATTAGGAAAAATTTCTTCACCAAAAGGGTTGTCAGTCATTGGAATGGGCTTACCAGGGAAGTAGTTGAGTCACCATCCCTGAAGGTATTTAAAAGACATGTAGATGTGGTGTTTAGGGACATGGTTTATTGATTGGACTTGGCAGTGCTAGGTTAACAGTTGGACTTGATGATCTTAAAAGTCTTTTGCAACCAAAATGATTCTATGAAATCGTCTCTTTAGATAAAATCAGCTCACCTACAAATCCAAGACACAAATGACAACGGTAATGCTGCTTCCATTTTGCATAAAAGAGCTCCATCAGAGGAACTAGGTGTCTGGAATTTCAGACTTTATATAAAATGACTCAAGACCATAGCTTCTTGCTTATCCTGACACTGGAGAGACCCACCGTTGAGACTGGAGCACTGGTGTATGGTCAGAGTCAGTTGGAGCTCAATATGAAGGTTGGAAAGTCACAGGCTCCAGTGCATGTCCTCCTGGCTATTTCTGCTTTTTATGTTTTTTTTTTAGTAAATGCTTCTCTGTACAACATATAGGCAGACACCCTACAAAAAGGTGGGAGCAAAACATAGGGCCCTTCTTTCATGCTAGCCAGCAGGCTACAAAGTTAGGCTTCCTTTACCTTTTATCCCAGTGTCTTGCTCCCTATCTGCAGTGCTGGTCCAGCTTCAGTGTGAAGAGTGTTCCACTGATTTGGGCACCCTCTGGCAAGGTGGAAGTGCAGAATGGAGGTTAGGTGCTGTACAACAAAGCCTCCCACTTGCTGAACCACAAGAATATTGTGTACATTCTTGCCGTCCCACATTTGCAAATAAAAGGCATCCTGACAACACCCCTGCCTGAAGAGTCCTCTCTGGATTTGTATGTACCAGGACACCTACTTTATTAATCCCAAACAACTGTAGGTGGGTGCCAGATCCCTCCCTACATGCTGAAATTGGTTGAATTAGCAGGAGTCATGGACCATCACAGCAACTGACTTTAGGCATTTTTGCAGAGCCAAAACCTGAAATGCTCAGAGATTTCCAAATGCTGAAAATGTCCACTCAATTATCCTTTTGACTTAAGTACCCACTTAGGCATCTTCAGTGGCATTTAGGTGCCCCAAAAAGGCCTTTTTTTTTTTTTTTAACTCTCTCCTAGAACATCTCAGCAACTCTGAGGTGAGAAGCTCTAGGCAAGTTGAAGTGATCAATATGGGCACTTGTGTCAAGCATGTCCTTCAGTGTTTCTTTCTTCTCGATGTAGGCCATAGTACAGAACAGAGGAAGGCAGTATCAGCTTCCAACCACAGCACTGCATGTACCCAACTATTGTCATTTAAATCCATGTCCAAACTTCACAAAGATCATGTTCCCCTCTTTCCTGCAGTGATGTGTTGGAAAGAAAACTTGATATAAACATATAATAAGAATCTGAGTCTTCTCTGAGCCACTAAGTACCTTGATATAGCACTTGAAAGTGATATGAGAACGAGTGCACTTGTCCCAAAAGGGAAATTGTGGTTTGGTTCATGTAAGAGCTTTGTTATTTTCTCTGGAGCAGTGCACAAAGGGCCCTAGAGATGCAAACATTGCTCTTCTCTGCTCCTCATATGGCTAATGGCCTGGCTGGTGCCACTGTTTCTGTCTCTTCTTCTGACTCATACCCCTCTACTCCTCCCACAGTGAAGTCCCACCGAGACTTTGGCATTAGAGCTAGATTGTATTCTCTGTTGAAACGATACTGGCTGATTGAATTTCCTCTTCGACCAGACAGATTGGATGGGCCTGCTTGTCTATTCAAGCGTGTCATCGGAATCAGCTCTTCCTGGTGATGCTTTGCTTCAAGTGGACGTAGTTGGGGCTGGGGTCTGAACATTGCCGGCAAGGCACCACTTCTGTGGTGATCTAAAGGAAAATAGATAAAGAATTCATATTTTGGAGAAGAAAAAGTAGAAACACCATGATATTGGCAAGGAAAGTAAAAGGGTATTTAATACAATACAGCATTACCATTTTAAACCCTGGAACTGAAGCATTTTAAATAATTGCAATAGAACAAGAGAACAATCAAGAACTAAAAATACCCCTAAATTTTTATTTTCATCCCTAAGCAGATGTTTAAAATGTTTTATTGATCTTGCCTCTACCCTGAAACCCCAGCGAAGAAGCACGTCTAGCTATCTTTTAGTGCCTGACAGCACTACTCAAAGCCTTCACAGGGCAAGAGCGAGCTTCCAATTTTCTACAAACCTCACAAGTATACCTAGTACCATGGTTGAAAAGCATTGTGAAACCCACAGCAGAAGACAGAAATTGACCAAGGAGAAGACTCTAGTACCACAGAAAATCAAGTTGACTAGTCACCTGTGATTAACGACTGGGAAGAAAACAGTTTCACCTGAAACCAGGAGTTTGACTCCAGGGCACTTTGATTACATTGGGTGCGTCAGACCTGCTCCTACCAGATTTCTTTGCCACAAGTACATGATGAAAATTTGCCTGCAATAGGCCAATAACTGGCTTTCTCATTCTTTTGAGTTTACAGAATACACTTTTTTATTTTCTTAAAGCCACTTGTAGTCTGACTATGCACTAGGAAATTAGTTAATTTAAGAAACAGCTCGTAACAAGCTAGAAGGAATTGAGAGATAAGCACAGAAGTCCGTGAATAATAGCATTAGACTACATCCTGCTGCAGTTAAAGCAGACAGGTAATGGCTACAGTCACACAGTCAAAATTTATCAAGTTATTGCAACTTAATAACTATCAAATTATTTTGAGCTGTTTACTTCAGAGTTGGCACACAGTAAGAGCACATGCACCAGCACTTACCTCCACTGAACAGAGGCACAAACGTCTTTAACAGCAGAACCTACTTCTATCAGGCCATGTGAGCATACCACACCATAAGCAATAAAATAGGATAGGTTTTCTCAGACTAAAGGGCTTCTACTTTGGGGAGTCCCCTTTGGGGGCATCACTGCTACAAAGTATGATTGATATATCTGTCAAGGAAATCATGTATTTGTATGAATGGCAGAAAGAGCTTATAGGTGGTGTAACGATCCACTTGTGGTCATTTCTGACCTCATAGTTACTAAACTCTCTGCATATGCTATATATAAGAGCTAAACCAAGCTTGCTGGAGGATGCTTATTTCAGGATGGCTTCCAAGGCATCGACAGAAGGCGTAAATGCATATGTGCATGTTTCAGGTTACCATTCTAATTTCCGACATACTGAATATTTCTCTTCCCAGTTCCCAAGTGCAATTCAACACATCCTAACACAGTTTATGAGAGGAGTTCAGGGTGGCTTCCTACTGCTGCAGACATTTAAAGGGGTGTGAATAGCTACACAGCAGACCTAAGATGGTAGCCCCATCCAGCCGAAGCTGGACCTAGAAGTCTAATTATTTGGACAGATCACAAGATAGGGCTCAAATTCAGGCCTAGCTATTAGTAAAAGTGTACCTGCATTCACTGCCTCAGGACTTACTCCTCTCCCCACTGAAATCCTGTCCCTGTCCGCTACACCAGAACTTGGTCCCTTGAAAGTGTCTGAAATGCTTTTAGGTCTGAGGCTGCTGTGTTGAACAGTTTGAGTCTTTTAGAAAGACACATATCCCCCACTGTGATGTCTTGACAAAAAGAATAGAAAGGAATAAGCTGTATAGAAAAAAAAATCCCCCTGAATAACTCTGATTTTCCCCTCTGAACAGATCCTACGTGTTTCTGTTCTGCTGCCATCACGTGTGAGTCTCTAGCCCCAAGGGGATGCTTTGCCTACACAGATCTCTTTTGCTTTCATCTCTTTCAGAATAAAATAGAAAGGGAAGAAAGAAAACAATTTTGCACCTGCAGGAAACAGACTTCATTGTCCAAGTTTTTGATACAAAGATGAAAAATATGTTTTCAATTGTTATAGCTAATTTTGCCGGGAATGAAAAAGAATTTTTCTAAGGAATCCAAATGCATTTCAGGTTCACATAAATAAATGCAAAAAAGTGTCAGGGAGATTACAGATGGGGAAAATTATGAATATTCAAGTGTCCTAAAGTCCACGTTTTCTCTGAAACTGTCCTGCCATGTTTCTGTGGGCAAGTCAGTGTTGCTCCATCCCTAACCTCTGTCTCTGTACTTAGACTGTAAGTGAGAATGGGTCTGCATTTTACTGTCTGAGACTGGCTCATAACTTTATGCAGTAATACCAGAAATGCTCATAGAGTGCAAGGTGGGAAAAGGGGAGAAGAGACCACCTGCTTGGGGACAGATTCTGCCAGAATTCTTTGTTAGATTTTGGGATTAGAGGTTCATCTCCACAAACACAGAGGAGCCGCAAGGCACATGGGCAGGCGGGGGAGTCCCCGCTACCCCAGTCAGAGGAATGAGACTGAGCCCCTGTTCCATCAAGGAGGTGGATCAGCTCCATGGCAGGGTGAGACCCACCACAACGAACCAACAGAGAGGCTCTCCCCAGGGTACCTCATAGACTGATGTGTGGCAGGGTATGGGGGTCATTATTGGGATGTTTGGGGAGAGCATTTTGGGATCATACAGGACTTATGATGGGACGTTTAGGGCAGGAACCAAAGGCAGGGAAAGGAAGGGATCAGGGCAGTTTGGGGAGGAACAAGTGCAGGAAAACAGTAAAAAAAAAGGTGGATAAAAAGGGCTGCTCACATGTAAACAGGGCTGGTCCATACACGTGTCCAGCAATGCCCTGTGTCTGATCAGTGCAATTTGTCCTGTCTTCTCATTAAACTACACTTCTGATTGTTTTCCTGGGTGAGCAGTTCCCTGTACTGTGTACCTGTGTATATGGAGGTCTGAGTGCCAGCAGCTGGAGGGAGGGACTGGACTCATGCACTTTGTGTGGGTGCACATGTCCATGAGAAATCACCAGCAATCACCAAGGCAGAGTACCCATCGAGTAGGATGAGGCTTAGGAAGCAACTGTTGGAGCAACTGTGAATCTGGGACAGACACGGGGGAGAGCAGGAGGTCTGTGATTTGACTACTGGATGGGGCAGGAGGTCCAGACCAGTGACTGAAGAGACCATGGGGTCTGTGGTTGGATACTGTTAAGGCTGTAATTGGGAGCAGGTACCAGAAAGACCCGGTTGCACATGTCTGTCCCTGTGTGTGAGGCAAGGGGAGACCAGAGGGTCCAGGAACCTACTATGGGGAAGACTGGGTGTCCAAGACCAGCTACTGGATGAACCTAAGTGCATGGAGTGGGGTGGAAGATCACCTGTATGTGTGTGTGTGTACGTGTGTAGTTCCGAGTACCAGCAGCTGCCATGGGGCTGTGTGCCCAGGGGTTCACACGCCCAAGTGTCACCAACTGGGGAAATGGAGGGTCAAGGGCCTGCTGCTGGGCAGAGTGTGTGTCTAAGGCCAGCTACTGGTGGATTCAGATAGCAGATACGTATATATAATGTATATATAATTTTCCCTGATCAGCCAGAGAGGGGACCAGGATGAGGCTGTTGGTGCTGTCTATGTCAGTGTGAGTGCTCTGCCCTGTCTGTGCTGCTCTGTGTGTCCGACTATGTGTGTGTGTACACTGAGTTACGGTGGAGGGGTGCCTGTTGGGAATATCTGCTGAGCCTCGATACCAGAGGGACCTGGGGCACAGAGCTGTGGCAGCCTCACCGCGACTGGGCTACAGGTTCAGCAGCTCCTAACAATTTTGCATGCAACTGTGTCTGTGGGGCTGCAGGGAACAGATAATTCGCTTTCTTGGGCTTACACAGATGCCCTCATGGCCAGGGCAAACTGCAGGAATCACAGGAATCTTTGTGCAAGAGAGAAAAAGAAAACTAGGCGGTGCTGGAATGAGATAGAAACTGCAGCAGTAATGACCATATAAACAACATAGATAAAAAAGATAGGAGGGAAAGGTGTAGTTCATTTAAAGAGGCCAGGGACTTCCATGGGAGTATTCATTTAGTACTGTTAAATTCACTGAGCAACTGGCCAAGCTTCTTTCACTGGTGGAGTAAGCACTTCCATTACCTGTAAAAGTAACATGCCTGGCTTTTCGTCTGGTGGGCTGGCTGGGGCCCTGAGGCAAAGAGAGGTAGCGAACGTCCATGGTGCTAGCCTGTGTACGAAGACAGAAATGTGTTCAGTGCCTGTGACTGCCTCTGCAATTTGCATGTATTTGGTGGGATGGTAAAAAGGGATGGTTATATGTTTTCTTCTGCTGTGCCTCTTCACCTTTACAGTCAAATTTAGAGAGGTGTGAGCAAGATCGATGCTTGGTCTAATTGTGTCTAATATAATAGCCCGAGGTTTTTTGCACAGTCAGAGAAAAGAAATATGTTCTTTTAAGATCACCTTTCCAATTTCAGGTGACAACTGCAAATAAAAGTAATATATCCAGCAAGAACTTATTTCTCTTCCTTAACTGCAGTGATCTCAGCTGTAAATGTCTATGCTATCCAATGCCTAGATTTAGTCAGACAAATCTGATCTTACTGATCAAAAGCCAAACTGTCAGTGCAAGGTATCAAGGGCTTTGCATTAGGCCTTTTGTGAATCCACAGATTCACACAGCTGTGATTATACTATGTTTTAGACATGCCAAAACAATGCAAGTTACATTATTTTACTACTTGCAGCCATAGTTCTGACCAATGTATATAGGTAGGACATAAAAATGTCGCTGTCCACATGCTATGTGAAGCTCTTTCTTCTTAGGTGCTGCATGAGGACACTGGGAGCAGTATCCATTTTAATTACTGCAAACAGCTTATAAAAATGGGTGTCTCTTTCCTTATTTACAGAGGAGCAGAGGCATTTTTTACATGAATAGTAGTTCACAAAACAGGTACCGGTCTACCCCGAGGTAAGCTGTTGACCTTCTTGCAACTCTGCCGCAGGCTATGCTGTCGACGGATGAGGATTTCTTGGGCTTGTTTCTCATTTGTGCTGGCAGGCAAGTTGTGTCGGCTGTATGTTGGTGCCTGAAACAGAAAATGCACCCACTTGATTCTCTTTGCACTTGGAACATTGATAACCTTGCGCAGTCTGGCTGATCGCAGGGCCAAGGGGACGCTTGCCCCAGCTCAGCCACCAACTCACCACAGGACTTTGGTATCACGTAGAAAAAGGCAGCCTCCCACTAACCCTGCTCCTGCAGAGCAAGATGGGAGGAAGCGCAGACCCAGCTGTAAGTCTCGGACCTCAAGGAGTACAATTTGATGCCATTTTTGATAGGCTCATGACTGCTCAAAGTGTACCATAAAAATACACCCACACCTACACAAGGCTGTTAACATCTCTGGGCTTGGCCTCCCTTTGTCAGCCCTCTTCTGATCACACAGCTGGGAGTTACAGATCTGAGGCAAGTCCCAAGACAGAGAGAGCTGGTTAACCCACCACTGAGCCTTGGTACTAATATTACTGAGCCAGGTGCAAGTTGCAGATGTGCCCTGGAGCAAAAGACCATGTTAAGAAGAGTACATCTCCAGAATGCACAGCTGAGTTTCCTTTCCATGCTTGGACAAACTACACCTTAACATGACCCTAAAATTGAGCATGTTTTAGGACAAGCTTTTTAATTTATTGCATGCGTCTTGTGAAATAAGGGAAATAATTATCTAGCTTAAAAAGAAAAATTCACTTAAGTTTATAAATCCACTCAAAAAGCAGAATCTGATCTCAAGCCTCACTTGCAAGGGTCCTTGTAAAGCTGATCTGATGAGCCAGAGCATTATCAGGCCTTCAAAGCTGAAAGCGAAGTATTAGAAATGGCACTATTTTCCTTCCAGTCTTTCATTTCCAAAAGCACACAGTTCTCAATACCACACAGGAAGTAACTGGCGCAAATAGTCATTACTGTAATTGATTTTGAAGAAGGAGAGTTCATTTCAGTAATCTAAGAGGCAGCCATATATGCAGATTGTTCCTGCTAAGATAAGAAATTAATATCACAAGGATAATTGGCCATGGCAAATCAAACAGTATTAGGAATGAATATCATATTAATAATGACACATTTAAATGAGCAGGGCCTAGCATTTTCTAGTAAGTGTGTGTTACATGAGTTAGCCCCATTTATCTGTGTGATTTCAAGGTTACTGTAACATATCCTCCACCAGTCCTTGCTGCAGGAGAGCACCCAGCCGTACCTCCTGGGCCCAAGGCTGGGGTAAGCAGATACTGTGCACTAGGCTGCACCAGAACCAGTACGAATTTCTGCAAAACAAAACGCCCCGCTGAGATATTATCACCCCTAGTTCATGGCGGGGGTGGAAACAGATGTGTAAAGTGCAGCTCTAGAGGAGGTGGATTATTTTTTTTCCTTTCTCCTCCTGCGGTGAGGGCAAAGTGTTGCTCACACGCAGACCGAGGATTTACCAACCTGACTCTCAGCTGACTTGTGCCTACGCAATGTTTTCCACCGCTGGCCCACCCACCTCCATGGGGCAGTTTCCCTGCCGCTGGTGTCCTGCCAGCCTGCTGCCTCCCACAAAGCCCTGCATCCCTCCCCGGGTGCCGGGCAGCCACCGGCCCGGGCTCCGGCCGGCCTGCTCCGCTCCCCAGGCTGTGGGTGCCCCAGGGAGAGGACCTGGCACCTCGGACTGCCCCGGGGGTGTTTGGCAGCCTCGGGAAGGAGGTTTCTCAGTCACAGGAGGTTTCTCAGTCACAGGTAGCTGTGCAGCGGGGGAAGCCTGACCTCTACAGCTCGCTCACAGATTTTCCTGGCTTTCCGCGCTGCCGTCAGGGTGAAAAGCTGATGGGAAAAAAACCCACCACCGCTTTCCTTTTTTCCACCCAGGAACGAGCCCCGAGCCAGAGCTCCTTCCCCTCCTCCCGCTCCCAGTGCGGCTCCCGGGTCGGAGCGGCCGCGGGCTCCGGGCCCACGCCTGCCACCAGCGTGACCCCCGGGCTGGTCCCGGTGCTACCGGCCAGCATGGCCGTGGTGCGGGGAGGGCAAACACGAGCTTTCAGCCTGCAGATAGCGAGCGATAGCAGGTCGCTTACACACCCTGTGTCGCACTTGGTACAGATTATGTGCCAGGACGTCTCTCATGGACTCCACCTCTGCGGGGGAGAGCCTATGCGCACGCCGATTGCCGCTGCTCCTGTAAATAAAGGAGAAGTTTAAATAAGATTTAAATGAGTTGATTAAATACTAGTCCCATGAACTGATGCACGATCTATTTTTAGTGCTAGAACAGAAGGCTGTGAAAAGTCAACCAGTGACCAGTGACACCACGAAATCATCCAAAGATGAGTAAAAATGTCAGATTTTGCCCTTTCCCGGGTTTTAGCAATATACTAGGTAGGCAGAATGGGCTCTAAGCCCTCATTCAGCTGGAAGCAGAAACTCTCATTTTCCTTCTCAGAGCTTCATAAGGAAGTTCGTATTTAAGGATAAGACGGGGAAACTACCAGCTGTGTGTTCAGGAAGTCACCACATGTTTGCTCCTGGCTGAACACAGTCTCCAGCCTGGTCCAACAGCCTGGGCCTTGTGGTCCTACTGGGTTTAGCTCCTTCGAGACAGTGCTGCAAAGCCTTAAGAACTAAAGGACGTGACAATGCAGGAGTCTCAGAGACCTGCCCTGTGGTGGTAAGAACGTACAGGGTTTCCTTGCTGCTGAGCCTCTTTCTCTGTTTAAAATGAAAGACCTACCTCAAAGATAGTCATTGTATTTTTAACAAACTGTGACAAGAACCTCACAGTCACTTGTAGCTACCAGGTTTTTTCACTAGCAAAACAACGGAGGAGGCTTGCTGTGAAATGCTAACTGGTTCTGCTAAATCGGTCAGTCTGTGAGAGGCAGCATTCGGCTGAATTCCCAAGAAAAGAAAGGGAAATAGATAGTGATCATCTAGGCTGAATCAGTCTGAGTTCATCTTGTTGTTGCTTTTTTTTTCCCCTTTCTCCAGTTTGCTTTCTTGCCTCTTATATAAAAAAAAAATAAAATAGTAATTGCAAAATTTTATACTCAGCTAAATGATGTCCTTAAAGTATTGCCTGTAAATTGTGCAATTAAAGAATGGACTATGATCAATGTACAGTATTGCCAAAGCTTTGTGTGCATTTATTTTGTACATCCTCTAAAATAAATTAAAAAACTTTTAATGGCAAAGGAAGGTGGATTCAAGTTAAACTGAGTTTATGTGTAAACACAAGAAAAGGTTTGGAACTTGCATTTACATCTAGTTTAACAAGATTATCACATCTTACTGCCTCTTACCGTCAATTAGACAGTGAGCACTGGTGGCCTGACCCTATCCAAAGTCTCTGGAATATATTAATTCCTGATATGGTTAAAGGTTTTGGAATGTGTTTTCATTCTGCGTCAGACCAAAACTAAGATCTGCCAATTTTTTCATGAAGTGAAAAGAAAGAGAGAATTTGACAATGAGTTAAGGTGTAGTGTTGGAGAAAGGGCTGGGGTAACCAACATGTTAAAGATCTAACCGAGAGACCCACAAGTTTACCACTCAGCTATTGGCAAGCCAGACTGACAGAACAGGACTCCCTTTCTGGATTTGACCAGAGATCTTACCCTGGCCCTGATAAATCCTTCCCAACAAATGTTTAATTGACATTCATCAGTTCTCAGCAACAGGAGCAACAACAGAGCTAAGTATTTACCAGCAGGGAAAAAAGACTATCACCATCACCCAATTCAAGGTGAGCTGGGTGAGTGGGCTGGTTGGTTGGTTGTTTTTTCACTTGCTTTCAGCTCTCAGGGATAACACTGAGAGGATCCAGAGATGCCACCAAGTTTCCAGGCTTAGGTGTAACACACCTGTATTCCATACTGGGTCTGGCGTGTCCCAGGCTGTGGACAGCCTGTGTATGCTACTTTTATCAGCAAGGAAACCAGTCTTTTCTCTGTCAGCAGCCCCTAGCTGCTGTCCCTCTGGACAACAGAGAGACCCTCGGTACACTCGGGAAAGCAAAGACAAGCACAGCCCCCACGGGCTAATGGCAATCTGGTTTGTCAATGAGCACTGGTCTATGAAATGCAGGCTTGGCTCATTTGTGTAATGCAAATTGAGCTGACACAGCTGATGTGAGCAGCTTTGTTGCCAGGTATAACTGTCTTTCTGGTCCACACTTCACTGAATGTCTCTACAGGGACTTCATACCTTATAGTTGGGAATAAATAGGGTAAAGCAGAACTCCACTGGGAAGATACCAAATCATCTCTGTACTTTTCTAGTTCCATACCTGACTCCCTCCACATGTCAGCACAGTCTTAAGTCATTTAAAGGCTTATAATTTTGGTCTTAAAGTGACTTAAACAGAAAAAATAAAATCCCCCGAGTTTCCGCTAAGCTGAAACAAGAGAACAAACAGCATGAAGAGTCTGTATTGTTCTGGAGCACAAATAAAAAATGTGTATTCTTTTCATGGGATTAGACATTAACCTACCCAACCGGTAACAATGCACAAGTATGGTGATGTGGAACAGATTGCTTTTACATTTTGCAATATACCATACAGTAAAAAAGAACTTTCAAAACAAACCAAAAACCAAACAAGTTTGGTATGTTACCAAACGTGAAGCAATCATTATTGAAACTATTTCTTTGTTCTTATTGAAACTTCCAGCATGTTAGATCAAAGCACAGCACAGAAAATATATTTGTGAAGAAAATACTGAAATAATATGCCATGAAAACTGACTGTCTCTCTGTAATGAGTACCATGACAGTATCTCTTTCTTCACTGGACATGGAGATAGGTAATAAATGGAGGAAATGACTTCCACAAATCTTGTAAGACTAATTTTTCTATATTTTTAATACATTATATCTAAAATTTTGAGCTTTGTGATCTCGCCACGAATCTTCACTAGTCCAGTAAAGGAAGTAATATTCATCAGGCACAGCTCTTGCACAGTTGCACCAGCACAAATGACGACATGACACTTGATTCTGATCTGTACTGTATTAATACATTCTGTGATTTACTCTTACCAACCTCAGTATTGCAGTAATATGAAGCCAACATTAATTAAACTCAGCATCAAATCATCTCTCTCTAATGGCCATATTTCCTCTAAAAAACAGCCACACAAACAGTTTTGACAATATGCGCTTGGTTCTGCTTTTGCCATTTCTATACTTATCTCTAAGGCTTATATTCTCCAAAACATCATAACAAAATGTTCTGTTTTCATTCAAATGTGGATTCTTTGTGGGTTCTCCAGTCCTCACTGGAAATACTTACTGGCCATTGGACACCCACTCCACCTGCAGGAATCACACCAGCATGAACGCAATTTCTGAGAATAATGCTAATTCACAGCGATGGAGATCTGCTTTGATTGTTATAAAGCATTTCCCCTTCCGTGCCTAAAGGCTGCAGAACTGATCAGAAGTGCTAGTGACAAAGTTTTCTCACTACTCTGGCACTGCAAATATTGCTTTACATGCCATATACTGGAATTTTATTTCAAATCTCCACTTGCTCCTGGCCAGATTCTTGCATCCTCACTGAAGACAGAGACTTTAGGTACAAGCTATCTCATTGACAACAATCAAATGATTTACAAATACATTTAGAAATGTTTCAGTCTTAAGCAGTTTCGCTTAATTGCTCAGGAGAATGGAGGTATAAGAACTGCCGCACTGGCCCAGACCAAAGCAACAACAGAAGACCCCACTATCCTGCCTCCTCCAGTGCTCAGCAGCAAACACCTATCAATGACCAGAACTAGGATAACATATATTTTCCTAGAACACTCTCACAGCCTCCAAGAAACAGAGTGTTTTGTTTTTTGAAGTTGACACTTCATTTTTAAAAAGGCTTCCTCAGTAGGAGAACCCGTGCATCAAAGGTTGATGCGCAATAAAATTCAACTACAGCTGGAGTAGAACTGGCAAAAATTAGTTCATTATATCATCTGTTTATTACAGAATATTTTTCAGCCTAAATTCTCAGCTCAGGACAGAATTTCTGAACTACACTGATGAAATTTGTCTTATTTTCTCTTTCCCTCAAGAAAAGGAGAGGAATGTGGTTTGATTGCCATAAACTGTCTACCAACCTTGCACATTTTATCTTGGCTCAGAACAGTTAAGGAAATACAGCAGACAGAAAGGAGCCTGACAGACACACAATCTTTTTTAATATCATCCATTCAGTAAAGGATGATTTAGAAAGAAAAGAGCTAGGTCTTGCACTGCGTGCTGACATCAGTTTCAAGTAAGTAGACGAGTCTTGAAATTATTAGGTCAAAGTTTCAAGAGAGAGTTTACTTTAACATCCAGTTGGTATTTGGACTTTCTGGTATGGGCTGAAATGATGATTCAAAACAGAAAATATGTTGGGCCCTGCCAGAGGCTGCTGCAAAATGGGGAGGGGTTGAAGGATGCTTCAGCAGAGAGCAGGCAGTAGCAGCCCCAGCAGCCAGTGGGAGCCCAGGAAAGAGTTTATGGGGGCATGTGCCATTAGCAATACCTGCACTCTGGACAGTGGGTTGCAAGGTGAGGATAAATACAGAGCAGATAAAGTATTCAAGAGTGAAGATTTGTACAGGCTTTTCTCCTAGAGGGTAGTTCCCCGAGTGATGGCTCTGGTAACCTCACCGGTTTTCTCCCCTGGTCTGTCTGATGCCCAGTTGCATTACTGTTTCATAGAATCATAGAATCATAGAATGGTTTTGGGTGGAACGGACTTTTAAAGGTCATGTAGTCCACTCCCCCTGCAATGAGCAGGGACATCTTCAACTAGATCAAGTTGCTTACAGCCTCATCCAACCTGGCCTTGAACACTTCCAGGGAGGGGGCAGCCACAGCTTCTCTGAGCAACCTGTTCCGGTGTCTTGCCACCCTCATCGTAAAAAATGTCTTCCTTATGTTCAATGTAAATCTAGCCTCTTTCAGTTGAAAACTGTTGCCCCTTGTCCTGTCATTACAGGCTCTGATAGTCTTTCTCCATCTTTCTTATAAGCCCTGTTTAGGTACTGATCAGCTGCAATAAGGTCTCTCCAGAGCCTTCTCCAGGCTGAACAACCTCAACTCCCTCAGCCTATCTTCACAGGAGAGGTGCTCCGTCCCTCTGATCAACTCCTCTGGACTCGCTCCAGCAGCTCCATGTCTTTCTCGTACGGGGGAGCCCCAAGCTGGATGCAGCACTCCAGGTAGGGTAGAGTAGAGAGGCAGAATCATCTCCCTTGACCTGTTGGTCGTGCTTCATTTGATTCAGCCCAGGACATGGTTGGCTTTCTGAGTTGCAAGTGCACATTGCCGGCTCATATCCAGCTTTTCACATACCATTACCCCCAAGTCCTTCTCTACACGGCTGCTCTCAATGTTTAATTGAATGAATTTGGTATGGAAGTATCAAAATATGGCAAGACAGTTTGAGGGACTGCAAACTGAAGTAGCGAAAATTGCAAATGCTACAAGGAAATCCGCTGTTAGCAAAAATTTATGATTGGGATAATGGAATTGGGACCTGTTCTGTAAGTTCTCCTGCAGGTCTCTCAGCACCTAGCAGTGATGAGCAAAACTCATTGGCCAGCTAAGTGATGAGTATGGCCACCTTGAACCACTGCTGTTATTTAAAGCAGCCAGAGTAGTTTCTGCGCCTGACTCACGATTCCTCTTCAGAATTGCCCATCATTTAAAAGAAACAGAGAAAATGTCCCTGGTTTTCATTTTCACTCTGTGAAAAAAGAGTCAAAGTGCAAATACAATGAGCAACAAATTGCCAGCCCAAAGCAGCAACTTGCCTTTTCATAACCGTCTTTTTTTTCCCCTTACATTTCTACTGAAGTCATAAATATCTTTGTTATGTCCTCTTCTTTGTCTCGTTCCTTCCTGTCCCTACTCTGCAAAGGATCAGGAAGTCAGTACTCACTGTGAAGAAACTGTGGATGATTTTGAAATTTTCATGCCACTCTCAGCCATCTCGATGGCCAGTTTTATCTCCATCTTTTTGTACAATGACACAATGCTGGATTTGGGCTGGTGTTCCCGAATTAAGATTTTCTTCAAATACTTATTGTCAAACTTCTTAAATCTGCAAAAGAGAGATTAAAATCAAAGTCTTAAAAAAAAAAAAGGAAATGTGTTTTTTATTTCTGTGGTGCAAGCTGATCTTCATTCAACTACACACATATATAATTCAGCGGTGGAAACTGAATCCAAATTGGAGGCATCTGTGGACTCCTGAAGGCCTAGTGAGCAGAGACCTTTAGGGGGACATTTGGCGTAGTCTGCTGGTCCACAGAGATTGCAAAGCCCAACCAGACAAAAGAAAGAAACAAGCTGCAATCAGAGCAAAAAAGAGGGCTGGGTGTGTGTTTGTATATAACACCGCCACATTTGTCAGAAAAGAATATGGCCAGTCTCCACGCTTTTGTACGAATGCTGTATTCTAGCAGGGCGTAACAGCAGCAGCTGCTCTTACAGTAATCCTGGCCTATTCAGCCAGCCACCAGTGAGGCTCTAAATGGCCCAGCAGTTACAGTGGTTTGGGGCCCATTATGCTGCCGATAATTTTGAATCCTAACAATTAGAGCAGAGAAAATACATTTCTTTGTGTTCTGAATAACAGAGAAGTTGAATGGACCACAAAATACCGTGCGCTTGCGTGCTGCAGATTGTAAAATATCGCTAACGTGCGGCAGGGTTTGAATGTGAATGTGTGCGTGCGCTTCGGAACAGGTATGTGCTTTCAGGCAGACCTTGAGCAGAACAACAGCAGATCTTCTTATAGGTTTCTTTCAAAGCAACAGTTTACCACAGCATGGTGATGTGCTCCATAATACTAGAAAAAGCACTGCAAATTTGTACATTTTCTCTTAACAAAGGGTAGTTTTTATACACTAATAGCAGAGATATGTACACAAATGTTTTCACTGGGATTAGAGCTCCTTACGTTTTTCTATGTAACAAAAAGCCTCCTTGGAGTGTTATCACTTAGGTAATTAATTCTGATAGACACATGCTAAATGTCTTGAAAGTTGCATAGGAAAGTCTGGGGAATACTTTTAATCCAATCTTCTTACATTAAATATCTTCACACACAGTGTGGTGGGTTTTGTTTAATCTGTCCCTGAACTGAAACACTATGTTTATGGCTAGTTTGGACAAAATTCTCTTTTTATAGCTGTTGGGTAGATGTGAGATAAGGGGATAACATTTTCTCACAGATATGTGTAAATGCAGCTATTTCAATGGAATTACTGCTCCAACAGGAATTAGTTTATCTTATTGCCTGCACAGACAGTGGTGTGGTGCCAGACGGTGTCCTAAAGCTATCTCTGTCCTCGGACAGCCGAGAGGACATTTTAGCTTCTGGGTCCACGTATGTGCCCTAGCACATCGTTACTCCTCATCCGAACAAGAACTGGATGCAAACCAGCTGTCTTCTTCCCACTCTTCATTCCTGATTTCCACAGGGAAACATCTAGCCATGAAAGGAGTTGCCACATGTCCCAACAGACTCCCCTGGCTGGATTACTGGGGTCCAGTGCTGTAAGGTAAGACAGAGGACTCCAGCACAGAAGTCTAGGCATAGCTAAGATAACTCTTACTGCAAATATTACCGAATGCAAAGGCCTGTAAGGGCAGGTGACTAATTACTGCTGAATCTCTACTCACCAACAAGGGCTCGTATTTGCTGTGGAGGCTTGCAGCAAGAGTCAGTGAAGCACTGACACCTTATGTAGCTTCTGTCCTAAATCCAGACCTGAAGGAGCACCGCCGCAGATCTAAGATTTATGCCAACACATCAGCACAGGCTGATTTCTGCAGCATCAGTTCCTGTGCTATGTTTTTCTTTCAGAAGGCTTATTTTCTGCTGTTTCTGCAGCAGCAATTTCGTAGGCAATATACAAGCACTGCACTCCCAAGAGATAACTGTTAGTCAGGAGTTCACTTTTTAAAGAGATATTGCACACGTTCCCAATATTTTCATGCTATTTTAGCTTTACAGGGCACGCTATTGATTTCCTATTCTATTTACCTATTGTATTTTACATGAGAGATATGTCACTTTATTACAGTAGGCTTCCATACGAGATGCTTACTTATCTCTCAGCTGATAATGACTCCAGTGTCCACATATGTCTTCAATACCAGCCTTCAAGTGATCCATCAACTAGAGAAACAAACATGGAAAAAATTTAAGTGGCCACTATGAAAAAATAATGTCACCACAAATACACAATTGTTGACAGGATTTTGAGATTTTTTTTAATTGGAGGGTGTAGGTTAATTCTGAAAGCTTCTACATTTCTCTCAAAATCAAGGCAAAGATCCCACTGTGACAGCTCCTGTGCTTGGCTGCAGTGCCAATATTTTGATGGAGGCCACAAGTCTGTCAGCCTCCTATCATCCCACCATCACCCAGCAACATATAGGCCGAAGTAAAGGACTATGTCCAAAGGAAGATGATGCTGAGCATCCAAATTGCCTGGTCTTCTTTGTCTACTGGGACCAAAAACTAGTTTCCTGGTTCTGTCAACCAAGTTTCCCTTCTGCATGTGTGACCTCCCTGAGAGGGGCACAGGGCCAGATACTCCACAGCTTAGTCTTGGCCTTGACTGACAAGTCCTCGGAGGATTTTGCAAATTGTCAGGAGACTGGTAAATTCATCACTGCTAAATAGCAGGATTTTCAGTCATCTTTGGTGTGTTTCTACCATTGTAGACACAGAAAAGTGGCCAATACTTACATACCTATTGTTATAAGTGGTGCTTTTAAACATAAATTCCTTTCAAGGTTAAGGGTAAATGTTAAATTACTAAGAATTAAGTGCACTTCAAATTCAAATCAGTTGAGATGCTCTAATTTTGCTAATGTCTCTGCATGTGCTTAATTTTAAGGCATGGTGTTTCTGTTAATTTCAAATATATTCCCTATTGTGAAAATTAAAGCATGTACATACATTTTGTATAATGTTGTTAAGTCAGTTTGAGCAGCTTTCTGTTATTTTATATAATGGTAATTCAAGAGCTAAAGCAAATGTTTGAGAGGGGAAAAGACCATTACTCAGAATAACTTGAAACTAAATTTGCAGACCAATGATTCAACTCATTTCAGCTCAGTAAAACTTGATTAAAGACTTTTAAAGGTGTCAGTGTATCTAGAACCAGTCAAAAAGTATCTGACAAATCTGGCTGGGAAGGATGATGAGTGAATTTTGTAAATGCTACCTTTATGTTTGTGTCCTCCCATGGTCACAAGTATCAAGAAGTAAGGGTCCTGCTACACATACCATAGAATCATAGAATCGTAGAATGGTTTCAGTTGGAAGGGACCTCAAAGAGGTTCCAAAACCCTCTGCTGTGAGCAGGGGCACCCTCTACTAGACCAGGTTGCCCAAAGCCCCATCCAACCTGGCCTTGAACTCTTCCAGGGAGGGGGCAGCCACAGCTTCTCTGGGCAACCTGTCCCAGTGCCTCGCCACCCTCACAGGGAAGAATTTCTTCCTAACATCTAATCTAAATCTACCCTCTTTTAGTTTAAACGCATTACTCTTTGTCCTGTCACTCCATACCCTTGTAAACAGCCCCTCTCCAGCTTTCCTGCAGATCCCCTTCAGGTACTGGAAGGCTTCTCTAAGGTCTCCCCGGAGCCTTCTCTTCTCCAGGCTGAACAAGTCCAGCTCTCTCATCCTGTCCTTGTAGGAGAGGTGCTCCAGCTCTCTGATCAGCTTTGTGGCCGTCCTCTGGACTCGCTCTAGCAGCTCCATGTCTTTCCTGTACTGGGGACCCCAGAGCTGGA
>VWZZ01001635.1:14634-25119 GCA_013399095.1 Psophia crepitans | reverse complement strand
TGACAGTGAAGGCTGAGGCAAAAAAGTCATGGAGTACCTCGGCCTTCTCTGTTTCCTGGCTGCCCAGGTCACCTGTTTGATTCCGGAGGGCACCCACATTTTCCCTCATCTTCCTTTTATCTCTGACATATTTATAGAAACTCTTCCTGTTGCCTTTACCATCCCTGGCCAGATTTAATACTGTCAGGGCTTTGGCTTTCCTAACCTGATCCCTGGCTGCACAGACAGTATCCCTGTATTCCTCCCAGGCTACCTGCCCTCGCTTCCACCCTCTGTAGGCTTCCCTTTTTTGTCTGAAATGATATATATTTCAGAAAATTATGCCTAGGGTTTTCTCCAAATGTTCTTAAAAGCATTCAGTGTCCAAATCCACTGAATGCCAGTGTGACCAAATGCCTCCCTCTGTCCAGTTCTTTTAGAATACCCTTTTTCTTCTTCTCTTGAGGATACCAGCCACTGATATAACAAACTTACTCGCATATGAATTTCTTCATTGATGGACTCCTTTTTGTTGGTCTTTTTAACATCTAGATATCTGACCAATGGTCCAATTGTGATTCCCTGCATTTGGAACAATGAGTTGAAATATTAATTATCTTTTAGAAAAGAAAAAAAAAAAAACTAAACAGAAAGAAAGCAAAAGGATTTAGTTTTAATCAGTTAGGAAAGCTGTGACTTAGACACAAGAATGACCTGTTACTTGTATGGAGAGCTACAGAAGAGGATTAAAGCTCAGAAACTTAACAAAAACTATCCACTAGGGTTTTTTTAAGTGAGATTGTGTTTATCAACATGTTTTAACTATATAAAGTAACTGACTCATTGACAGCCTTCTTCAAAGCAACACTCACTTAAAAGAAAACATTATTTTTGTGAGTTTCTTACAATCTTGAAACCTCTTATTTCAACATTTTCAGAATTGTTTTTTAGTTCCACTTAAAAACCATCTTCAGCTGTTCTCAATTCTTTTCTGTGCTGCTACAGAACAGCATTTAAAAAGGGAAAATAGAAACAAAATGTTTTTTCTGAAACATTCTGGTGAAATCTAAGAACCTAACCACAAGTGTATAGTGCCCCGTTGGCACCCTAGAGTATCTGAGATATTGGTATGGGAAAATACAGAGCATGGAATGCAAGACCTCCAGAAGATCCAGTTCTTCCAGGTACAGCCATGTAAGCCAAGTGGAATAACTCAAATATCTGAAATAGACACCTATTCTCACAAATCTGAATTATTCGCTTTATTTTAAATAATTTTTTTTACAAAGGATTTCAAAATGTTCTCATTTAGTCTCCAACATGCATGAAGGTAAAAGCAAAAAATTCAAAGTCCTTTATAGAACAGACATACTGTTTTCTGTTCAGTTTGAGATACACCACTAGCAGAGAATGATTCTGTGCTGAAGTGTAAAGTTAGATGCTTCTTAATTTGGAAGCATTAGAAAGCATGTTTGGAGTGAAAGTACAAGATTTTGGACACAAAGTGCTCTTTTCCCTGAATATTTCAGAAGACACTGATTTTCAATACAGACTTTCTGAAAAAGTTAGTTAATAGTACCTAAAAAAGCCCTGTAAGGGTAATTATGCAGTGCAGTGCTAAATCTGGCCATAGTTTAGGAGTAAATTCAATGCAATCTTCGCTATGAAGCTTTCAGTCACCTCTATTACATGAAAGCAATCCATTAAGAAATACCCTTACTTGGATGAACACAGTGAAATATATAACCACAAGAGTAGCAGTAATGAACAGGTTTTTTCTTGGGAATAGATTCACTGGAAGCAAGAATGCAAGAGAGAAACTGCTGGCTCCTCGGAGGCCACTGTAGGAAATAATAAGTCGGTCTTTGAAGGTGAAGGGATATGTTCGGAACTTGTTACTGATGTAGAAGAGAGCAAATACACCTAGAAAGGGAACAAAACACAGCTGTTATAAGCAAGGAGAAAAGGAAAATATTTAAAGCAAAACAACATTTTGTCTCAGGCAGCTGTTGACAGACCTTTATTTTCAATTTTGGGTTCTTGTGGCTTCTCTTTGACCAACTACTGAATCTGTTTTCTGTGAAATAATCTCCTAGAAAGGACCATGGTCCCTAACTGCTCCAGGATTTAAATTCACTATGGGGTTTAGAAGAGAGATCACGGGAAAAGATTTACTACTTATATTTCACAGTTCTTCTCAGAACTTGTTCTGGAGACAAGACAGACCACTGGATAAGAGTTTTTCCTGTGATTTTCCTTGCAATGTTTCCTGCTTTCTGCAGTATCTGCCCAAAGTGTTTGAACAGTACTTTACCAACAAGTCCTGTGGACAGGTTCACTGAAAGGCAAAGAGTAATACCATTTTAATTTTTAATCCTCTGGCTTATTGTGTCTCTAATTCTTTGTTTATTTCTCAAATTTCTTTTTTTTTTTTAATAGAAGTTAAAATTAATCAGACAGCCTGTGGGTGTGTAAGGATTGCAGCTTTTCTCTATAGAGTACATTGCACAATTTTCTTGATTTACTCTTCATTTTCTGTAAGAAACATGGATTCTGTGTTTTGTGTGGAAACTGTTAAATTACTGAAGTAAAAGCTGAGAATGCTGATAATTACTGGTGTAATTTTACAGAGCTGTCACTGATAAACTCAGTGGATTATTATAGGTAAGGCCAGTAGCAGTATGCTGTTATGTAGGTTGCTGTGTACTGCTTGATGTAAGACCTTTCTCGGCTACTTATGACTACGCTAGACATCAGCTACTCAGACTGAAACTGCTTATGTGAGGTATCACCCTCAGGCCAAATCTCTTTACTTTATTCAAGCTTCAGGGAAATGATGTAATCATTTTAGCAAACAAATTTAGCGGAAAGTATTTCAGCCTTCCTCTGGAAAGCTCTAGCACTCCCCTTGCTGTCTGAGCGGAGGATGAACATGTGGCAGCAGAACAGCTTTTGTATCAGGATAGCGCTTTTACCCTTGATTGGAAGGATATTCCAATACAGACTCCAAAAGTAAACCTTTGAAAACTTAGAGGCCATTAACAGGATTAACAAGAAAATATTTAATTACTTTCTTTTTGCCGTCAACCCACAAGAATCATATCACCTCCACTGTTGAGTACTTGTGTCATTCTTATATAATAGAGCTGTTCAGATGCACGTACTTCAACCTTCACAGGTTTCCCCTTTCCTTTTTTTCCTCTGGTTAAATGCCTTTCTCCAGGACTCCCAGGCTTAGAAGTCAAAGGTCTTGAAATGTGTATGGGCTTTGAGAGTCAAGCCAACATCTGCTTCCTGCTCTTGTATTCTTTTTGACTGAGGGATAAGCCACCTGAGAGATTTAAGAAATAGCACCTTAATCTCGGATGTTTGATGCCAACACTTAGCTGGTCCCAAATGTTAGGCTTAGAGTACTGTAGGCTGGAAAGGTCATCTAATCCAACTCCCTACTCAAAGAAGAGCTAATCAGATCAGGCTGCGCAAAGCTCCAGTCAAGTCTTGAATACCTTTAAGAATAGAGAGCTGGGCCACTGTTACAATATTGGATCACCCTTATGTTAAGAAGTGGGTTCCTACTGTCTAATCAGAATTTCCCATGCTCCAGCCTATGTCTGTTGCTTCTTGCCTTGTACCTCCAAGAAGTGTCTTGCTCCATCTTCTCTCTCTCTCCTCTGATCGGGTACTTCTAGAAAGTAATAAGGTCTCTCCTGTGCTGTATCTTCCTCAGGCCACACAGACACAGCACTGTCAGACTCTCCTTGTACATCCAGTGCTCCAGCCTCTGACCAGGTTGGTGGCCTGTATTGCACTTGATCCAGAACCTCCACATCCTTCCTATATGGGGAGACCAGAAGTGGAGAGAGGTCTCTGGAGACAGCACACATTTCCCCCAGTGCTGAAGGGCAGGGAAGAAACACTGTGCTGGACCTGCTGGCTATACACTTGCTGATGTAGCCCAGGACACAGTTGGCCTTCATTGTCACAAGGACATAATTCTGGCTTGTGTTCAACCTGTTATCTACCAGGTCAGGTCCCTTTCTGTACAGTTGCTTATGAGACTCCAAGCCTGTATTGGCACATGGAGTTATTCCAACCCACATGTAAGTCCTTGCATGTGCTCTTTAACTTCACGTACTTTCTGTGAGCCTATTTCTCCAGCCAGTCCAGGTGCCTTTGAATGGAAGCCATCAAGAATAGTCACTGGTCCCTGCAGTTTGGTGTCAGCCACAAACTTGCTCAGTGTTGCACTCCATTCCAATCTCCAGGTCATTAATAAAGACATTAAAACAATACCTGTCCCTGTACCGAGCCCTGTGGGATGCCATTAGCCACGTGCTAGAACAGTATTTTGAGCCCAGTGGTCTCGCCAATTCCTTTCCCACATTATTAACCACTTCAACTGGCCTAAATCTGCTCTTTGAAGTCCAGGATTGTAATTCTGCTGTTTGCTGGCTTGCTTACTCCTCTCAGGATCTTGGCATCTCATGGTCTCCTGGTCACTGCAGTAACACTGCCCTCAATCTTCACATCTTCAGCCATTTCTTCCTTCTTTGTGAGTGGTAGAGAAGAAAAAGCATATCTCCAATTGATTCATCAACCGGTTTTCATCAACCATGACTTGCCTTTTCCTCTCAACCCTTTTCTGCTTTGCCCTTCAGGGCACAGCTGGCCCTGATGAATCACCTGACAGGTTTTGCTCCTCCTCAATACTGTAGCAGATGATGTAGGGCCAATGCCCAGAGCTCAAGCCAGGGCTCTGTTTGTAAAGGAAATACAGGCAAGGGCTGAATGCTGGAGGAGGTAGTGACAGGTGCCCAGTGCAGATTTCTGTCCCACAGGACCTTCCAGAGAAACCTCCCTGGATTATAAATGAAGCATGGGAGAACTATCCTACTAACTTAATTAGCCAACATAAGTGCTTAAATTTCAGTGTTCAGATTATCTCCTCCAAGGTCACCTGATGGAATATTTGGATTTCTCATTTTCTTTAAAAATATAAATTACTCTGAAAAATCCTACCGACATTCAAACAGAATGTTATTAAGATGGTCAATTCAGGCACTCAGAAGTTAAAAAATGTCAGAAATAAGGTTGCCTGCATAATTTATTTTTGATCCTTTCATGTGTACTACTTCCAAAACATTTTTAATTACAAAAGCATCATTTACTCATATTTTTAACTAAATTTAAGTGACAAATAACAGTGGCTGAGTAAGGTGTGTTCCATAATTCATAACCTCTCCAGGAGTAAATGCATTTGTTTTCTTTTGCAGCAGTTGTTACTTAGCCTGCTGTAGAATAGGGTCAAAAAAGGATGGCATAATTAATGGGCAACAGGTCCAACACAGACCTTTATATACCGTAGGCAAGGGGTGTACTCTCTCACATCCCTAACACCGTGACTGTAGATGCTGAGGAAGTAGGAGGTGAACAGAGCTCAGAAAGTGGCCAGGCTTGTAAGCCTTCCCTAATTAGCATCTCCTGCAGGCTCTGTTGAAGGTACTGCTAGAGGTCTGGCCTGACCCAACAGGTCATTCTTTCTTTTCTTATGTCAGCTGGAGTATTTGGCTGGACAGTACTAGTAGATGAGGGAGAAGATGGCAATGTGTTGTCTCTCTGCTTCCAGTTGCAGTAAATTGGCTAACGGACACAAGAGTAGCTTGTACGAGAATCTGCCAGGCCTGCTACCACCTCCAGAAAATCACCAGCCTTCTTATTGCTTCTCCTTTTTCAACATTGCTGTCAACCCATCCTGGACATTAGGAAAAGATGAGAAATGGTGTCCCATAGCTCATGTGACATCAACTATAAACTCCCCTGCCCACGCAGGAGGAATCCCAGTCTCACAGATTAAGGAGTAGGAGACCTTTGCAGGACTGGGCCAATACTGTGTGTGGAAATGGAGTCATTTCAAATAGGCACTCTTTCCTAGTAGTTTAGCATTTCAGAACTGACTTGTGAGGAGCAGCAGCATAGCGTGGTTGGCCTAGACGTGGTATAAGGAAGGAAATAGAGTTCCTGTTCAGTTATCCATCAGTGCTAATTTTCACTGTGTCCTTTTTCACTGCCTCCAGCACTCCTGGCCCAGGACCTATAGTGTTATAGTAGCAGAAGTGTGCTGATGTACATTATCTAATTAGTAAGTTAATTACAGTGTGCAATGAAATCATTAGGAAGCCCGCTTAGCCAAGGGCATATAGTTAACTAAGATATCAGCATCTGTATAGGCATAATCATGGCAATATTTTAATTTTGGTTAGAATATTGCATTATCGCCTAATCATAAAATGTGTGCTTGGAGACTGGCATTCAGGTTTGTTTGGGGTTTTCCCCCTTTTTTCTCCATGCATACATTTGTGAAATTAACTTGTCAGTAATATAACCCTAATAATATATTATTAATCCAGTTATACCAGTCTGCACAGACTTTTCTAACGTACCTTTCCACCAAAGGTTTTCTCTCAGAGACGGAGAGCAGATTGCCCTCAAAAGCTGACTTACTCAGTGTCCGCCAAAGGAGGCAGAAAAGCAGAGTGAAGCAAATGAAGGCCCAGTTCCACTCGTGGTTTTTTCCCACTGTAGACACTCCCATGAACATGAATATCAGGGTCTCACTGACGCTGCTCAGCATCTTCATGAAATATTTTATTGTGGTATAGGAATTCTGGGAAACATTCTCCTCCACATATTTTTTCATCGTCACTGCACATGCTGTCATCCTGTGCCAGGCAAAACATCAGAGATAGCCACAACCTGGTTTTATTTTCATTTAAGAAACTCAGCCTTCATTACCTGCCTTCTCCTCCGCCAGCCTCTAGCCTTCCTAATATCAGGAAGCATTTTACTTCTTCAGCAACATTAGCTATTTTGTTAGGTAGAGGAGCATCTTCATTCAGCTTTCCAAATCCATTTTACATACAGGAAAAAGGGAGCAAACTAGTCGCCCTTCCTGAGGAGGAGGTGAGGATATCGCATTCCAGTTCAAAGTCTATTTTATCCTGAATGCCTAACATACAGCCACCAAGCACCAAATATTTGAGTCTCAAACAAAGGGCGAGTTGGTTTTGTACCAGCCTACGGACGGATCGGTTAAAGGGACATAACTTGCCTCTTAGTGATCTTCTCCTTCAAGGTGGTGGTGGGACAGCACGTTGGTAGTCCTATGCTGGGGCCAAAGCTCCCAGCGGCTCCCTGCCAGCTGGCTGGCAGGTCAGCGGCGTGGGGGTAAGCTTCAGTGACTCTCCACCTGCAGCAGCCCATTGCTACACAGCAGGGGGAAACTGAGCTATCCTACAGACATTTCCTTCCCCCCTTTTAGTTACCTGGGGTGTTGGGAATGTGCCTAAGGAAGCAGGGGGAAACTGAGCTATCCTACAGACATTTCCTTCCCCCCTTTTAGTTACCTGGGGTGTTGGGAATGTGCCTAAGGAAGCAAAGGGATGTTTTCCACCTCTTTGCTGTTAATGAAGACTAGAGGCTGCTCCAGAGGTATCAGCAGCCACCCAGCACAGAAGCAGGTAACAATCACACGGAGCAGCAGTCTTCGAGCAGCCCTACTGAGGGGGGTTTCCTCTCACCCCCTTCATTTTCCACAGGTGTACATGAATAGATAGATTGAGTGCTATTGCTAGTAACATATTCCATCTTCCATCTAGTTTCTAATAATACAATTTTAACCTTTGGGGGCTTCTTGTGATATTTTTCCAAACTTGTGAATTCAGGGAACGCTGACTGTTCATTAAATAACCCTTTATCTAGTTTCTGCTCATTTAATTTCCACTGAAGAAATCTCAAGGGTATTCCAGTGGAGCTGACACATTTAACAGGTCCAAGGACACTCTAAGACAAGACCATTAGGCATAAATGTTTAATACTGTTGACTTTCAGAGACACATGCATAATAGACTTTCATGATCCAAGTGAAAAATGAATGAATTCCTCAATAATTCAGAAGGGTGACAAAAAGTTCCCATCCCTAAAACAAGCAATAATTTCCTTAATGAAGCAGTAAGAATAATAAATCTCAATTATATTAACATTCTTTTTTTTACTAATAATTTCAGCACTCTAATGAAAATAAGAAGCAAAAGAAATAAAGAGCTATGTAGTCTAGTTTAATGAATAGGCAGGGAAGCAGAACTTTGGGCAGTGCAGGTAGGGAAGGGTCCATGTGGTATTAGTGCTCACTGCACACTAGGTCTAACCCTGCTCAACTAAAGTTGCAGTCACCTCAATCAGAGCAAATGTGTTGGATATGCAAAACAGTACAAGATTTGTCTGCTTTGCCTAATTGCTCAGGAAAAAAAATATATATATGCTGTCTAAGTACTTAATATGGTTAAATATTCAGATATTGCTTCCCAGGGCAATCCTGCAAAGGTTGTTTTTACAAAGCCAATTCTGCACTGAAACTAAACAAATGAGGGTTTGGCAAGTAGATGTGAATAAATGCACTTGTCTGGACATCAACAGCCACATGCTTGTATTTACTATGTTTAAACCTGTTGTCCTCAAGAAAGGGAACCCCTTTCTGGAGCACCAGGGCCCGCAAGACCCCGCTACCTGCCAGAATGCAAGCTCAGAGCCAACACAGGCCATGCAGGCTGCTGCCACCCACCACCCGGGCACTGAGCCCGCAGCCGCCAGCAGCACTAGCTGGAGCATTCGCCACCATCAGGTTCCCATTTCTTTACAGTTTACCCTGCTGAGAGACTGGGGTTTTTGTGTGGTACATTTCAATTTTACCTACCAGCAGTTTTATCATAAAGTCTCTCATCCCTATTTCTTCCTTTCTGTTCTGAGTCCTCTCCTGCCGCCATCCTCTCTCCTTCCCACAATACTCCTTACTCACTCTCTCCACATTCACTGCGGTCAACAGTCCTGCCAGCTTTCTCTCTGCAGCGGGTACCCGTGCCATCACAGCACTTTAAGAAAACGGTCCCCAGAATTACAGCACTGCCTTTATCATATCAAAATATGATCTTCAATATTCATATACATGACTATATGTTTGCGTATAATCAATATACGTATGTGGGCTATATGTCCATATATGCTTGATGTTCTTGGTTGGGTTTTGCTCAGTTTCAGTTCTAGTGACACTGTTCAAATGTAATGTAACTCTCCTGAATTACGTTACAGCTGATGTTCACAGCTGTATACAAAAGCAAGAACTCAGGCATTTTTGGTTTACATTTTGAACTTTTCATCCCTTTTGCAATCTCATGGTGATGTTGCTTATAAATAGTAGATAAATACAGCTTATAAATGCCGATATCTGGTCTGTTATCAAATCATTCGCTCATTCAACTGATCTCATCAGAGGTAGCAGCTACATGGTGGCAACACTAGTCACTTTACCCACAGCTTGCAATAATTTTTCCAAGGGGTGAAAATCTAAAAGAAATTCAAAGCAGATATCGACTCCTCTGTAGCACATCTGTGCCTACGCTGATCGTGGGTTTGCTTTTCCTAGTTACCACTGCATTTTAAAGACCCCTTAGATGACATTCACTGCAGATCTCTAGGCCAGAGACCGAAAATACCTGTATTCTACTGGTCTCCAACAAACCACCTCCTCAAAACAATGCCCCTTCCCCCAAGAGGGCTTCCGAAAAGCTGTAAGGGATACTCACGCCAAAATGCCTGAGATGTAAAGAGTTTCAGCAGACAAGTATGACAGGTAGCTGAACATGAAGACCAGCAGGGGTTCAATAGGAGAAACGTTGTGGGTGAAACGAGTCATGAGCGCTGAAACAAATCCAAAGACGATGCCAAACAGCACGCCACCCAGCCCCACCACGAAGAAGCGAGCAAAGCCAGCAAAGACATCGATGGATTCGATTTCTTCATACCTGTGCATCTGGGTGAAGGCGATGAAGATGTTATATAAAACCTACATAAGAAAATAAGGAGACAGTGGTCAG
Source organism: Psophia crepitans (assembly GCA_013399095.1). Taxonomy (NCBI): domain Eukaryota; kingdom Metazoa; phylum Chordata; class Aves; order Gruiformes; family Psophiidae; genus Psophia; species Psophia crepitans. The sequence goes on along the minus strand of VWZZ01001635.1, from coordinate 15,214 downwards.
GCACCTTTTTGAACCTGGCAGGTTTACTCATTTCATAGTGTGTGTGTGAATATATATATATATATGCCCGAAATTCCTCTAGACAGCTCAACAAAGTAACAGTTGAAATCTCAGCTGGTTCTTAACAAGTCCCAGAATTAGGGGTCTGTTTAGTGTCCTGAAAAAAAGCAAAAAAAAAGGTAGATGATTGTGTAATAAGATAAAAACTCTAGGGGATCAAATGCAATTGAAGTAATCAAAAAATACTCATGCTTTATTGTTTTCTGAAGGTAAACTTAATTACTGATGTTTGCAACAGATGTTGAAAGCCCAGCTGGGTACCTTACCAACCCCAGGCTCTCCCCTCCACATTCTATTTCTGACTCAGAATGGGTCAGGACAGCGACCAAGAACCACACTTTTGATTTAAATCCCATTTGGGTTGTCTGTATGATTAGTAGACTGGACACATTTCATGGATGAACTCTGGTATGTTAAATGTTTTTCAGTAGTACTTGATGCATAAAAATCATGAAACATCATTGGGAATGGGAAAGAAGGGAAGGGAGGGGAAGGGAAGGGAAGGGAGGGGGAAGTTGCT